>NW_026470385.1:0-11906 GCF_026875155.1 Cherax quadricarinatus | reverse complement strand
GTTTCCTACATTCAAATCAGGGGATAAGTCCACTCCTTCAAATTACCGTCCAATAAGCCTGACATCTATAGTGGGCAAGTTATTAGAATCAATTAATGTCAGCTATATCAGAAGTCACCTTGAAGAGCATAACTTGATAAATGAATCTCAGCATGGATTCACGAGAGGTCGTTCCTGCCTGACAAACTTGCTGACGTTCTTCAATAGAACATTTGAGGCAGTTGACAGTGATAAGGAATATGATATTGTTTATTTGGATTTTAGTAAAGCCTTCGACAGAGTACCTCACAAGAGACTCTTAAGAAAAGTGGCAGCTCATGGTATAGGAGGTAAAGTTCTAGCATGGATTGAGGCATGGCTTACCAATAGAAAACAGAGAGTTACCATTAATGGAGTGAAATCTGAATGGGGATCAGTCACTAGTGGCATTCCACAAGGATCAGTTTTAGGCCCTCTCCTGTTCATAATTTACATTAATGACCTTGATGAAGGGATTACTAGTGACATGAGTAAGTTTGCTGATGATACAAAAATAGGCTGTATAATTCACTCTGAGGAGGATATCAATGAACTCCAGGACGATTTGAACAAATTAATGTCTTGGGGTCTGAAAAATGGCAGATGAAGTTTAATGTGGATAAGTGTAAGGTACTTGCCCTTGGTAATGAAAATAACCCTCGAAGCTATATCTAGGTGAAGTAGAGCTTGGTCATACAGAATGTGAAAAAGACTTGGGAGTCATGGTAAGCAGAAATCTAAAGCCAAGACAGCAGTGCCTTAGTGTGCGCAACAAGGCCAACAGATTACTTGGATTTATCTCAAGAAGTATAAGTAACAGAAGTCCAAAAGTTATTTTACAGCTCTATACATCACTAGTGAGGCCTCATTTAGATTATGCTGCTCAGTTTTGGTCCCCTTACTACAGGATGGACATAGACTCATTAGAGAACATACAGAGAAGAATGACTAAAATGATTTACTGTGTAAGGAACCTCCCGTATGAAGATAGACTTAAAGCCTTAAATCTCCACTCTCTGGAGAGGCGTAGAATGAGGGGAGATATCATTGAAGTGTATAAGTGGATGACGGGCATAAACAAAGGAGACATTAATAAAGTACTGAGGGTGTCGAACCAGGGAAGAACCAGGAATAATGGATTTAAGTTGGATAAATTTAGATTTAGAAAGGACATAGGTAAGTACTGGTTTTCTAACAGAGTTGTAGATGCATGGAACAGTCTTCCCAGTGGGGTGATAGAGGCTAGGACCTTGGGTAGCTTTAAGAAGAGACTGGACAAAAATATGAGTGGGAGGGGCTGGGTTTGATTGGTGTCATGGGGTACGGGAGTTATTTCTTGGGTAGCTTTAGGTAGATGTCGTTTTGATAAGGACCTGCCTCGTATGGGCCAGGAGGCCTTCTGCAGTGTTCCTACATTATGTTCTTATGTTCTGAAAAAGGGTGAGCGGTGCACTTAGGAGTCTGTGAAGACAAAGAACTTTGCCCTTGGAGGCAAAGAGGGGAATGTATGAGAGTACAGTTTTACCAACGCTCTTATATGGGTGTAAAGCATGGGTGAATGTTGCAGCGAGGAGAAGGCTGGAGGCAGTGGAGATGTCATGTCTGAGGGCAATGCGTGGTGTGAATATAATGCAGAGAATTCGTAGTTTGGAAGTTAGGAGGAGGTGCGGGACTCCCAAAAAAGTTGTCCAGGGGGCTGAGGAAGGGTTGTTGAGGTGGTTGGAATGTAGAGAGAATGGAGCGAAACAGAAGACTTCGGACGTAAGAGAAGGAGCAAAACAGTGATTTCAAAGTGTATCAGCTGTAGGGGAAGGAAGGGGGGGTGGGGGTCGGCCTGGAGGGTTTGGGGAGGGGGGGGGAAAAGGGGGTTTGTGTGGGGGGCTTAAACTTCCACGGGCATGCGTGAGCGGTTTGATAGGATGAAGGGGAGACAAATGGTTTTCAATACTTGACTTGCTTTGGAGGTGAGCAAAGTAACATTTAAAGGGATTCAGGAAACCCCGGCAGCCGGACTTATCCTGGAGAGGGAAAAATCAGTGTCTGCACCTGAAAGGAGGGGTGTTAAAGTTGCAGTTAAAAACTGTAGTGTAAAGACCCTTCTGGCAAGACAGGATGGAGTAAAAATGGAAAGGTTTTCTTTTTCGGGCCACCCTGCCTTCGTGGGAATCAGCCAGTGTGGTAATAATAAAAAAAAATAAAAGAAAAAAATGAACAGCTTGCAAATCCCCTACATCAGGGGTCTCCAAATTGCAGCTCGCAGCAATGTCAAATATTTATAAACAATAAAACTAATAAATCCTCATTTTCAGTTACTTATTCATTTAAATTTTATTCACTCATTTATATTCTTTTTTTTTTTCTTTTTTTTTTTCAACAAGTCGGCCGTCTCCCACCGAGGCAGGGTGACCCATAAAGAAAGAAAATCCCCAAAAAAGAAAAATACTTTCATCATCATTCACCACATTTGCACATTATCACTGTTTTTGCAGAGGTGCTCAGAATACACAGTTTAGAAGCATACACATGATGGACCCAAGATGGTTCCAATGGTTTCTCCATAGCACACGAGAAGCCAACCCACTGGTTCATAAGATACTGAGAAAGGGTGAAATCAATGTGATGGTCTGAGAGAAATGATGCAGTCAAATCTTTCATAATTTATCCTGTGCAGGAGACCTTCATTCAGGAGTAAGGATGAAATGAACACAGGTTTTACAACAAAAAATCTAACTGGAAAAACAAATGAATAATGTATACAAGTATGTTTCAACTATTGTAAATAAACTCACCAATTTCTTCGTGCGAAGAACCCTGGAAGTGGTGGGTGGTGGCACTAGCAAGTTGTCAGATTGGCTTACACCCAGAACAGCTTTCTGTCGATTCATTCTTACACCTTCAAAGAGGTTAATATACACTGTAGCATCTGGTATTTTTAATTTTGAAATAAAACAGTTCATTATTTTGAATTTGAGTCCTATTTTAAGGCACAATTTGACCAAATTCTTAGCTATTTTGCCAGTATGCCTTCTGTTCTACTGAGTGAGCACATGAAACCCTCCATTCAACTATCAGAACCCTATAAAGTGCACAAAATTAGGTAGAGTGGCCAATTTTACACAAATTTAAAGAATCCAGTTTAAAAGCAAAGTCCAAAATAAACACTCTAGGCATTCCAGCCACTAAATATATGTCTCAAGGCTTCTCCTATATTACATTTGCCCTCCATTTTGAATTCATCACAAACAAAGGTTTATCCTATTTCTCCAATAATAAAATATAACCAAGAATGATTGGTCATGGTTGAGGGCATCCCAATAATTGAAGCAGACCTAGTAGGGCTCCCAATAATTGAAGACCTGCAAGTTGGCCAAAAAGGGGAAGGACTTCCCCATTCTTAGGAAAATTGTCAAAAATCAAGCATTTCCACTACTTTCAGCCCAATTTCAAGCTACTGTGCTTCTGGTCCTCAACCCAACCAAAATCATCTCTATTTCAGTAGTATTCTTTGACTGTCAATTAATCACAAGAAACAGCCAATAAAATCATCCTAGAAAACACCTCGAAGTCGCTATTTTAAACCAAAGACAAGGTCAAAGGCTTGATTTTCTCCCATCATGTAATGGGGCAAGATTTTTTTTTTGTACCATGCACACTCACCACAGACCCATTCTCTTATGTCTAGGACAAAATATAATGTTCAAAGCATATTTGAGGGCACTGGCATCAATACTACAGATCTACGTAAAGACAGTGAAATGATTGAATAGTTTATTACAAACAATAATATATACTTTAATAAGTGTAAAAACGGTGCTAGAAAATTAAAAAAATGGTAATGAAAACTCACAAAACCTTGTAGTGGAAAGAGATAAGAAAAGAAAGAGAGATAGAAGAATTTCCAGAAAACATCAAAATAAGAGGAACAAACTGCCATAATTACAGTAATACAATTATGAAATTTCCATGAATGAATGGAACAGCTTTCATTAAATGATGGTAATGATGGTTATTCTCTACAAGTGCATACAAAATCTGTGTGCACCTGTGAAGAATAAGAAGGCCCTGGATGCCAGAAAAGTGGACATGTAGTAATAGTAACAATAGTAACTTTAGGAAGGTAATAAACAGTACAGGTATTACAAGGGATATACCATTCTGTGAACACTGCACAAGATGTATTTTGGTTATATTTATGAGGATAAGTGTGTGAACAGTAACGGATATGGTGCAAGTTTTAGAATAGAGATCAAGAATGATAATTACCATAGGATCTAAACTGTACAAGGTGAAGTTTATACTCTATTAGTCCATTATATAAATAAAGTAAGAGACTAGCATTCAGTAGGCAATCAGTAAGATGCAAGAAGACAGTGGAGAAATACACAGAGGTAACACCTATATCAGCACAAGGGTAACAGACCAGTGTAGAAGTGTGGTTACACAGGTCTTTCTGGTGGCTTCCACTATTTTTAGGAATACTTACTCAGATGGGAGGTCCTAGGAAAAATAAGGTTTCAGGAATGCAGTGGCGAAACAAGTGCCAAACCAGATAAGAAAATCTTTGATTTCAGTATGTCCTTGAATTAACATAACTGTTAATGTTTGCTGCAAATATCACTCAGTAACAAAAACACTTACTTCTAGTTCCAGCTGCAGGAGTAAGAAAGGCATCCCCAGTACAACCCAGCACTTTCGGTTTGCGGCCTCGCTTCTTAGCAGCAGACTGAAGTACATTATCAGCAGAGCTGATCACATCAGCAATACTGTTCCTTACTGATGAACTATTTTCTCCATTATTCTACGGAAAAAAAGCTAACAGATTGAGCTTGTAAGATATTTAATAGCTAGGAAGGATGTTTTTATACGGTCAAGAATCATGTCTTTTAATACAGGCATGAAATTTCAAGCCATTCAAATTGAATGATTTGGATTTTTTTAAGGGAAAAGATTTTTAAATACCATGTACAAATTTAAATACAGTACCATATCCAATTTCCACAGTCCATAATAAGGTATATTCATGAAAGAAAAAAAAAATACTAGAATTGGCCCAGCAAACAAAAAAAAAATGGGATCAAGAAAAACAATTGCAGTTAATAACAGAAAAAGATAATAAGAAAAATCAGTTGATAATTTAAATGCACAAGGTTTTAACATAAAAAAAATAAAGAAACTTATGCCTTAATAGCAGAGTATTTTGAGGTTAACAAGCCAACTGTTTATTACTGTACTTTAAGGAGAAGTAGATTAGAAAACGTTGTGGCACCCATGGTCAAAGCTGTGGTAAGGGGATCACAGGTATTCATAATAGTACTGTGCTTATGAAAACTCGCCTCTTTTTTAACAGAAGAGCACATGAAACAATAAAATAAGTCACTGACAGCTTTTATCATACACAAGAGCCAGAATGATAGAAGAGCCCCTTATTGTTGTATGGTTATAGTAGCAGTAGCAAATAGATAACCACTTCCATGAAAGACTGAGGTTAGACAGTCAAATAAGCTTCCTTGTAACTGAGAATAATAATACTGTATATTATGTAAATGAAGTCTATTTTCAATTTTAAATTTTCACAAAATTTACAGAAAGACAACCCTTAAGAGTAGTTCCCCCATTATTCAGGGTACTGCCTCTGGAAGACAAGCATCACAACCTAGGTGGGTCATGCCATCAACCCAGAGGACTAAAGAAAGACTGGAATGTAAGGGCGTGATCCTAGGACAATTGCTTGATAGATTACCAAGACGTAACATTAATACAACATACAAATATGCTTACTAACCTCTTTAATGTAATCTTCCACAACATGTTTTTCGTCTTTTCTGAATACCGTACAAGACCAGTCTTGTACAAACGGCAAATGGATTCTACACAGATGAAGTCTCCATTTCCATAAGTTCAACACGTTTTTGAACTGCAATTTAAATGTTTTACAACCAGAATTAGAGATCATTTAATGAGTTATTACAATTAATAGCATTACAGTGTTTCAAGCATAAATGAACCATACAGTACAGTACACAGATAAACTTAAGGTCACAAGAAAGTGACTGTCTCTTGTGAAAATTACCTTAAAATTTGCAGGAAAAGCAACATAAGCCTTGAACCAAGCTAAAGTGGTATAACACACTGTGCCCATGTCTGCTGGTTAAAGCTCTCGCATCACATAGCAAGGTCCAGGTTCGATTCCCGGAGAGGGTAGAAATATTGGGCGTGTTTTCTTTTACAACCGACTGTTATGTTTCCCATCAGTTAAATGGGAACCTGGGAGTTACTCGACAGGTGGTGGGTTGCATCCTGGGACAAAACTGACCTAATTTGCCCGAAATACTCTACATAACAAGCGGCTTTCTGTTAAATAGTATGTCATTGATGTCAGCTAGGCCTGTATACCTTGTATATGTACTTGTAGAAATAAAGATCTTTCTTTCTTTCATACACCAGCTGTATCCACCGAGGCAGGGGGGGCCCAAAAAGAAAAATGAAAGTTTCTCCTTTTATATTTAGTAATATATACAGGAGAACGGTTACTAGCCCCTTGCTCCTGGCATTTTAGCCGCTCTTATGACACGCATGGTTAGGAGGAAGAATTCTGTTCACTTCCCCATGGAGATAAGAGGAAATAAACAAGAACAAGAACTAGAAAGAAAATAGCAGAAAACCCAGAGGGGTATGTATATATATGCTTATACACGTATGTGTAGTGTGACCTAAGTGTAAGTAGAAGTAGCAAGACGTACCTGAAATCTTGCATGTTTATGAGACAGAAAAAAGGACACCAGTAATCCTACCATCATGTAAAACAATTACAGGCTTTCATTTTACACTCACTTGGCAGGACAGTAGTACCTCCCTGGGTGGTTGCTGTCTACCAACCTACTACCTAGTAGAAATAAAGATTTTTTTTTTTTTTCAACAAGTCGGCCGTCTCCCAACGAGGCAGGGTGACCCAAAAAAGAAAGAAAATCCCCAAAAAGAAAATACTTTCATCATCATTCAACACTTTCACCACACTCACACATTATCACTGTTTTTGCAGAGGTGCTCAGAATACAACAGTTTAAAGCATACACATATAAAGATACACAACATATCCCTCCAAACTGCCAATATCCCAAACCCCTCCTTTAAGGTGCAGGCATTGTACTTCCCATTTCCAGGACTCAAGTCCGACTATATGAAAATAACCGGTTTCCCTGAATCCCTTCACTAAATATTACCCTGCTCACACTCCAACAGATCGTCAGGTCCCAAGTACCATTCATCTCCATTCACTCCTATCTAACACGCTCACGCATGCTTGCTGGAAGTCCAAGCCCCTTGCCCACAAAACCTCCTTTACCCAATCTCTCCAACCCTTTCGAGGACGACCCCTACCCCGCCTTCCTTCCCCTATAGATTTATATGATTTCCATGTCATTCTACTTTGATCCATTCTCTCTAAATGACCAAACCACCTCAACAACCCCTCTTCTGCCCTCTGACTAATACTTTTATTAACTCAACACCTTTTCCTAATTTCCACACTCCGAATTTTCTGCATAATATTTACACCACACATTGCCCTCAAACAGGACATCTCCACTGCCTCCAACCGTCTCCTCGCTGCTGCATTTACCACCAAAGCTTCACATCCATATAAGAGTGTTGGTACTACTATACTTTCATACATTCCCTTCTTTGCCTCCATAGATAACGTTTTTTGACTCCACATATACCTCAACACACCACTCACCTTTTTTCCCTCATCAATTCTATGATTAACCTCATCCTTCATAAATCCATCCGCCGACACATCAACTCCTAAGTATCTGAAAACATTCACTTCTTCCATACTCCTCCTCCACAATTTGATATCCAATTTTTCTTTATCTAAATCATTTGATACCCTCATCACCTTACTCTTTTCTATGTTCACTTTCAACTTTCTACCTTTACACACATTCCCAAACTCATCCACTAACCTTTGCAATTTTTCTTTAGAATCTCCCATACGCACAGTATCATCAGCAAAAAGTAACTGTGTCAATTCCCATTTTGAATTTGATTCCTCAAAATTTAATCCCACCCCTCTCCCAAACACCCTAGCATTTACTTCCTTTACAACCCCATCTATAAATATATTAAACAACCATTGTGACATTACACATCCCTGTCTAAGACCTACTTTTACCAGGAAGTAGTCTCCCTCTCTTCTACACACCCTAACCTGAGCCTCACTATCCTCATAAAAACTCTTTACAGCATTTAATAACTTACCACCTATTCCATATACTTGCAACATCTGCCACATTGCTCCTCTATCCACTCTATCATATGCCTTTTCTAAATCCATAAATGCAATAAAAACTTCCCTACCTTTATCTAAATACTGTTCATATATATGCTTCAATGTAAACACTTGATCTACACATCCCCTACCCACTCTGAAACCTCCTTGCTCATCCGCAATCCTACATTTCTGTCTTACCTCTAAGTCTTTCAATTATAACCCTACTGTACACTTTTCCTGGTATACTCAGTAAACTTATTCCTCTATAATTTTTACAGTCTCCTTTTGTCCCCTTTCCCTTTATATAAAGGGACTATACATATCTCCTGCCAATCCCTAGGTACCTTCCCCTCATTCATACATTTATTAAACAAAAGTACCAACCCACTCCAACACTATATCCCCCCCCTGCTTTTAACATTTCTGTCATGATCCCATCAGTTCCAGCTGCTTTAATACCCCCTTTCATTCTACGTAATGCCTCACGTACCTCCCCCACACTTACATTCTGCTCTTCTTCACTCCTAAAAGATGGTATACCTCCCTGACCAGTGCATGAAATTACTGCCTCTTTTTCCTTCTGTGAACCATTAACTAATATTTTTAATTTATCTCTTCAAACAGGTGTAGTGTGGAAGATGGCTAACGTAATTCCTATTTTTAAAACAGGGGACAAGTCGTTACCGTCAAATTACCGCCCAATAAGCCTGACCTCAATTGTAGGCAAATTACTAGAGTCAATTATAGCTGAGATTATAAGAAGCCATCTCGATAACATAGCTTGATTAATGATACTCAGCATGGATTCACAAGAGGCCGGTCTTGTTTAACTAATTTATTAACTTTCTTCAGCAAAGCTTTTGAGGCTGTTGACCACGATAAAGAATTTGATATTATTTACTTAGATTTTAGTAAGGCTTTTGATAGAGTTCTGCACCAAAGACTGTTAAAGAAATTGGCAGCTCATGGCATTGGGGGAAGGGTGCTCTCGTGGATCGAATCATGGCTCACAGACAGGAAGCAGAGTGTGTCCATAAATGGGGTTAAAATCCGAGTGGGAATCAGTAACAAGTGGCGTTCCACAGGGATTAGTCTTGGCCCGTTGTTGTTTATAATATATATCAATGATCTTGATGAAGGAATTACTAGTGATATGAGCAAATTCGCCGATGACACAAAGATAGGTAGGATAATTGATTCAAACGTAGATGTTAGGGAACTTCAGAAAGATTTAGACAAACTCTATTCTTGGTCAGAAAAGTGGCAGATGCAGTTCAATGTAGATAAAATGCAAGGTTCTGAAGCTCGGGAGTGTCCATAACCATAGAAACTTATAAGTTAATAATGTAGAACTTAGCCATACAGATTACGAAAAGGACTTGGGGGTTATGGTAAGCAGCAACCTTAAACCAAGACAGCAATGCCTAAGCGTACATAATAAGGCAAATAGATTACTGGGATTTATATCAAGAAGGGTAAGCAAGAGAAGTCCAGAGGTCATACTGCAGCTTTATACATCATTAGTAAGGCCTCACCTAGATTATGCAGCTCAGTTCTGGTCTCCATATTACAGAATGTACATAAATTCATTAGAAAACATTCAGCGTAGGATGACTAAATTAATACATAGCATTAGAAATCTTCCTTATGGAGAGAGATTGAGGACTCTTAAGTTACATTCACTTGTTAGACGAAGAATGAGGGGAGACCTGATCAAAGTGTATAAGTGGAAGATAGGCATTAATAAAGGGGATATTAATAAGGTCTTGAGGATATCTCTCCAAGAGAGAACCCGCAGTAATGGATTTAAATTAGACAAGTTTAGATTCAGAAAGGACATGGAAAGTATTGGTTTGGAAATAGGGTAGTTGATGAGTGGAACAGTCTACCTAGTTGGGTTATTGAGGCTAGGACTTTGGGAAGTTTTAAATTTAGGTTGGATAAGTACATGAGTGGGAGGGGTTGGATTTGAGTGGGACTTGCACATCAGGGCTTATTTCTTGGGAAAGCACTGAAAATTGGGTTGGGCAAATGTTTTGTTAGTGGGATGAATTGTAAAGGACCTGCCTAGTATGGGCCAACAGGCCTGCTGCAGTGTTCCTCCTTTCTTATGTTCTTATTTAAAAGTTCCTCAAAATATTCTCGCCATCTACCTAATACCTCCATCTCCCCATCTACTAACTACCCCTACTCTGTTTTTTAACTGACAAATCCATACTTTCCCTAGGCTTTCTTACTTGTTTAACTCACTCTAAATTTTTTTTCTTATTTCATTAAAATTTCTTGGACAGTGCCTCCCCCACTCTTTTCATCTGCTCTCCTTTTGCACTCTCTCACCACTCTCTTTGCCTTTCTTTTACTCTCCATATACTCTGCTCTTCTTATAACACTTCTGCTTTGAAAAAAACCTCCCCATAAGCTCCCTTTTTTTCTCTTTTATCACACCCTTTACTTCATCATTCCACCAATCACTCCTCTTTCCTCCTGCCCCCACCTGGAGTTTACCTGGAGAGAGTTTCGGGGGTCAATGCCCCCGGGGGCCCCGGGTTTCTGTGACCGGGCCTCCTGGTGGATCAGCGCCTGATCAACCAGGCTGTTGCTGCTGGCTGCACGCAAACCAACTACGAGCCACAGCCCGGCTGACAAGGAACTGACTTTAGGTGCTTGTCCAGTGCCAGCTTGAAGACTCCCAGGGGTCTGTTGGTAACCCCCCTTATGTGTGCTGGGAGGCAGTTGAACAGTCTGGGGCCCCCTGACACTTATTGTAGGTCTCTTAAACGTGCTAGTGACACCCCTGCTTTTCATTGGGGGATGGTGGGATCGTCTGCCAAGTCTTTTGCTTTCGTAGTGAGTGATTTTCGTGTGCAAGTTCGGACTAGTCCCCCTGGATTTTCCCGTGTAATAAACATGTATCTTCCCCCTGGTTCCAGGAATACGGGGTTTTTAAACCCCAAGCGCTCCCCGAATTGAGGGTTTTTTTCTCCCTTATGCGCGCCGGAAAGTTCTTGTACATTTTTTCTTTCGGCAATTTCACCCGCCTTGAAAGGTGCTGTTAGAGTGCAGCAATATTTCCGCCTAAAAGAACAAGGACCCGAAAGTGTATCATGGCTTGGGCCCCCCTAGTTTTGAAGGTTCTCATTTTCCACCTTCATTTTTTCAGCAGATGGATTATAATTTATGGTCTTGAAGGTGGATCCTCCCCACATAATCACTCCCAGGGCTTTGACGTTGGGTTTTCCCTCCCCATTTTGTGGCCAGAATTTGTTTTGTACTCTGATAAAATTTAAATTTCCCCCATTTTTCCATATCTAGTAATTGAAATTTCCTCGTTGAACTTCAATTTTTTTTCTGCAGCCCCCTGAAGATTTTGGGTTATGTCCCCCTGGAGCCTTGCAGTGTCTGCAATGGAAGACACTGTCATGCAGATTTGGGTTTCTGCAAGGAAGACACGGGGTGTGGCTGCATCCTGTCTTGCGGAATGAGGGTGGGAAAAAGATGGGGCTATTCTGGCCTTTGGAACAGAGCTTTTTACCGTAGTGCCCCGGACTTTCCTGTTGACGACTACTCTCTGTTTCTGTTAGTGAGGAAATTTTAGATCCATCGACCGACTTTTCCA
>NW_026470384.1:0-13282 GCF_026875155.1 Cherax quadricarinatus | reverse complement strand
TAAAATTAATTTTTTAAAAAATTTTTCTTTTATACTTTAACATTTTTTTCATTTAGTTAGATAAAAAAAATTTTGTTACCAAAAGAACCAATTTAAACTTACCTAAATAGTTTTAAAAAAGGCAATAATTTAAAAACAAACAAAATATTTTTTTTAAGTTAAATAATTTTTAAAAACCAAACACAAAATTTTTTCTTTAAGATTTAAAAGCAAATGATTTTTTTTTGGCGAAAATTATTAATAAAAATTTATTATTATTTAAAATATATTATTTTACCAAAATAATTTTATTATTTAAATATATATATATATATATAAAATATATATATATATATATAAATTATATATATTATATAATATAAACATTATCTCTGGCTGAAGGAGACCCTCGAACCACGAACCTTAGGACAAGGTACGCGTGCTTTACCAATCTACCCACACGGACCAAAATACCTTGGCGTGTAGCATGCGCTACACGTTTGATCCAAGGCAGCCCGCTTTCGGGGAAAGGCTTACAGCTTTTCATCTCATCCCCAGCATGCATCAGCCTTACTAGTGATTTGAACAATGCAAGGAATTCGCGAGAGCATGCGAAATATACACAAACACTGATCTCTGATCTTCAGCCAAGATCAGTGTTTGTGTATATTCGCATGCTCTCGCGAATTCCTTGCAAAATATATATATATATATATATAATATATATATATATATAATATATATAATATATATATATATATATATATATATATATATTTTTATATAACACACAAACGCAGGAGGGCCCTGTTTTATACAGCAGGTTAAAGTTCTGGACTATGGCTTTAAAGTGAAAAACGCTGTAAAGTGAAGCGCTGTTATGCAGTTACATATTGCATACAGTGCCCAAAGAAAGGTTACGAGGCAAAACCTGAAAGCTGGAGCTCAACATCTTCACATGGGAAGTACACACCTACACCCACGCAGCAAAAAACACCCAACCCACCGCATACCCAGCCAGCCAACAACACCCACCCACCCCACGCACCAAAACAACACCCACCCCCCACCCCCCACGCAGCCAGCAACACCCACCGAAAACCCAAAATCCACGCAACCAGCAACACTCACCCAAACCAACCCCCCATACGACACCCACCCACACCCACACAGCCAACAAAACCCACCCACGCCCACGCACGCAGCAATACTCACCCACACAGCCAGCAACACCCACCCCACACACACACACACCAAGCAACTCTAGTAAATTTTAAGTAATCAATACGTCACAGCTAGTGGAATGTTTCTCTCGTGATGGAACACTGTGTGCACACATATGGCCTACCTACCTGGAGTCTACCTGGAGGGCATTCCGGGGATCAACACCCCCGCGGCCCGGTCCACGACCAGGCCTCCCGGTGGATCAGGGCCTGATCAACGAGGCTGTTACTGCTGGCCGCACGCAATCCAACGTACGAACCACAGCCTGGCTGATCCGGCACCGTCTTGAGGTATCTGTCCAGCTCCCTCTTGAAGACAACCAGGGGTCTTCCCGTAATGCCCCTTATTGCTGGTGGGGCTGTTGAACAGTCTTGGGCCCCGGACACTTATTGTGTTTTCTCTTAGTGTACCAGTGATGCCCCTACTTTTCACTGGGGGTATGTTGCATCGCCTGCCAAGTCTTTTGCTTTCGTATGGAGTGACTGCTGTGTGCATATTAGGGAACAGTCCCTCCAGAATCTTCCAGGTGTAGATTATGATATACCTCTCTCGCCTGCGCTCTAGTGAGTACAAGTCAAGTGCTTCCAGGCGCTCCCAGTAGTCAAGATATTTGATGGAACTTATACGGCAGTAAAGGTTCTCTGTACATTCTCTAGCTCTGTAATTTCACCTGCCTTGAATGGGGATGTTAATGTACAGCAGTATTCCAGCCTAGAAAGAATAAGTGATTTAAAAGGATCATCATTGGCTTAGCATCTCTCGTCTTGAACACGTTCTCATTATTCATCCTATCAGTTTCCTAGCAGATGTGATAGTGGCATTGTTGTGGTCCTTGAAGGTGAGGTCTTCGGACATTACCACTCCCAGGTCCTTCACATTACTTTTCCGCTCTATTGTGTGATTGGAGTGTGTAGTATACTCAGTCCTAGATATTATTTCCTCCAGTTTTCCACCCACATGTTTCTCATGATGGAACACTGTGCACACACATGGCCACCCACATGTTTCACCAACACACCACTGTCCACCAACTGATGCACACATGAACACGGGCACACTTTACGAACACTAAGAGACCTTAAAATACAACCCCCACCCCACTTCTCCATCCACTTCTCCACCTACAAACCGAGGAAAGCCATACCACTCACACCCTTGAGGCTATACATCAATGGTAGTGGTCAAGACCAACTTAAAACGAGGTCCAGTATTTTCATCTCAGCCATGTGTCCCAGGTAGCTCACACACACACCAACCACAAACTTACACACAACTACTAACTTACACACACCATAAACTTACACTACAACTTACGCACATCACAAACCTACACACATCACAAACCTACACACATCACAAACTTACACACACACAAACTTATACCACAAACTTACAGCGTGTGCGTTCCACCCAGGTGATTAATTATACAACAAACACTGTTAGCGGGGCTGCCTTCTGATATGCTTCTTGTTGTTTTTCTATCCTAGCAGCTCTATCTCAGGGCAGGTCCATGAGCTGGTAGGTGGTTCCTGGCAAACTAAACTATGATCACGACACAGTGGGTAGAATAGAGGCTAGAGGGAGCCGCATAGCTGCTAGTACACACATGACCAGTACACACACCACTCTCAAATATAAATTTAACACCTTCCTGCAGACAAACAACTTGCACTTCCTGGAGACAAACAACTTACACCTTCTTGGAAGACAAACAACGTACACCTTCTGGAGACAAACATAGACGGTTTCAGAGTAGGTATGACCACTCTTTATAAAAGCTCAGTGAACTCGGTGACAGAGCAGTGAGGTGGGTTGAGGCCAGCAGTGAGGTGGGTGAGGCCAGCAGTGAGGTGGGTGAGGCCAGCAGTGAGGTGGGTGAGCCAGCAGTGAGGTGGTGAGGCCAGCAGTGAGGTGGGTGAGGCCAGCACGCACCCCACGCGTGTTATTCACTTTTGTTTTATAAATTTTAGTGAAAAAACCTAGAAAAACCTACAACATAAATAAAATAAGAAACACAACACAGGTCCATACACAGAGAAGCATATATGAAATATATAGAAGTATACATACAAACGTGATTATCATGGCCACACTCACAACATGACTATAATGGCCACACAACATATCATGGTCACACTCACACGACTATCATGGCCACACTCACAACATACTATCATGGCAACAATGACACGACTATCATGGCCACACTTACATGATTACCATGGCCACATTCACATGACTATCATGGCCACTCACAACATGACTATCATGGCCACACTCACAACATGACTATCATGGCCACACTCACAACATGACTATCACGGCCACACTGACATGACTATCATGGTCACACATCAATACTGATGCACAAATTAACATTCTCAGTCCAATACTTGCTACACAAAAATGTTGAAACTTTTCACGCCAACGTTGCCACATGAAAGACTAGAGAATATATTACAGTAAGTGCAGGCGTTGTTGCCACATACAAAGGAAGACAATACACAATTATAACAACATTGTTGCCACATATAATAGATGAAGGTTTTAGTGATATAATGAAGGTTTTAGTGATATAATGGTTTTAGTGATATAATGAAGGTTTTAGTGATATAATGGAGGTTTAGTGATTATAATGATGGAGGTTTTAGTGATATAATGAAGGTTTTAGTGATATAATGAAGGTTTTAGTGATATAATGAAGGTTTTAGTGATATAATGAAGGTTTTAGTGATATAATGGAGGTTTTAGTGATATAATGAAGGTTTTAGTGATATAATGGAGGTTTTAGTGATACCCGGAATGATATGCAAGATGAGGTGTAGTGACCCCTTCCTGAAGTGTCCGATAATTCCACCAGGTGGCAAAATACCAGACGGCCTCAATACATCTCTGGTTATAATTATAACCATAATTTTTAAAGGGGTGGACCTTTAAGCCAGTGGAAGGCCTCGGTCAGATGACCAAAAGCTCCAGAGCTGAGTTTTTGATTGGGTCTTAGTCATTTGATGACCCGCAGCTCTGTGGGTCATCAAATGACTAAGACCCGCGACAGGAAACACTCGTCCTGTTTCCTGACGAACCTTTTCTAACCTAACCTCTGCTCCAGTTGGAGGAGGATGGTCTTGTGAGACCTATTACATGGGGGTGAAGCCACTTCTGAAACCGGTGCTGAAGGACTTGGTAGAGACCGATATGGGAGCTGTAATGGACCATTTTATCGTATCGATGAATGTTGTGTTTACAATACCAAAAGTTTTATAGTCACCGTTTTAAAACAAGAGTTTGTAATATTTAAAACAAGGGTTTGTGATATTTAAAACAAGAGTTTGTAATATTTAAAACAAGAGTTTGTAATATTTAAAACAAGAGTTTGTAATATTTAAAACAAGAGTTTGTAATATTTAAAACAAGAGTTTGTAATATTTAAACAAGAGTTTGTAATATTTAAAAACAAGAGTTTGTAATTATTTAAAACAAGAGTTTGTAATATTTAAAAACAAGGTTTGTAATATTTAAAACAAGAGTTTGTAATATTTAAAACAAGAGTTTGTAATATTTGAAACAAGAGTTTGTAATATTTAAAACAAGAGTTTGTAATATTTAAAACAAGACTTTGTAATATTTAAAACAAGAGTTTGTAATATTTAAAACAAGAGTTTGTAATATTTAAAACACAAGGTTCGTAATATGTTTTACAACAGAATATTGTTGTATGAAGTACGTAACGTTGCTGTCTTGGTCGTCTCTCACGATATATTTAACACAATAAACAACCTTATTAAAAGTCTGCATCAAAAACTATGTGGAGACAGCGAAGCTTACTGTTAACAATATAGCTAGAGGGTGTTTCTGGGGGTCAACGCCCCCGCGGCCCCGCCCAAGATCTGGGTTTATCTCACACTAAACAAAATTAGGTGTAAATACAGAGTTGGTATTTGCATAAATTCTAACACCAAGTATTTACAACTCATTTCATTCAACCTGAGAATTTATAAAATAAAAAAAAGTATTACCAGGCCTCGCTATTAATATATAAAAATGTTTTTGTTCAAAACTATTATTTAGTTTTAGGTTTATGTGAAGGCGAGGAGGGCGAGGTGAAGGGAAGAGCAGGCGAGGACCGTGAGGTGAAGGGAAGAGCAGGCGAGGACCGTGAGGTGAAGGGAAGAGCAGGCGAGGACCGTGAGGTGAAGGGAAGAGCAGGCGAGGACCGTGAGGTGAAGGGAAGAGCAGGCGAGGACCGTGAGGTGAAGGGAAGAGCAGGCGAGGACCGTGAGGTGAAGGGAAGAGCAGGCGAGGACCGTGAGGTGAAGGAAGAGCAGGCGAGGACCGTGAGGTGAAGGGAAGAGGAGGCGAGGACCGTGAGGTGAAGGGAAAGAGCAGGCGAGGACCGTGAGGTGAAGGGAAGAGCAGGCGAGGACCGTGAGGTGAAGGGAAGAGGAGGCGAGCAGGGTGAGGTGAAGGGAAGAGGAGGCAAGGATCGTGAGGTGAAGGGAAGAGCAGGCGAGGACAGTGAGGTGAAGGGAAGAGGAGGCGAGCAGGGTGAGGTGAAGGGAAGAGGAGGCGAGGACCGTGAGGTGAAGGGAAGAGCAGGCGAGGACCGTGAGGTGAAGGGAAGAGCAGGCGAGGACCGTGAGGTGAAGGGAAGAGGAGGCGAGCAGGGTGAGGTGAAGGGAAGAGGAGGCGAGGACCGTGAGGTGAAGGGAAGAGCAGGCGAGGACCGTGAGGTGAAGGGAAGAGCAGGCGAGGACCGTGAGGTGAAGGGAAGAGCAGGCGAGGACCGTGAGGTGAAGGGAAGAGGAGGCGAGGACCGTGAGGTGAAGGGAAGAGCAGGCGAGGACCGTGAGGTGAGGGAAGAGGAGGCGAGGACCGTGAGGTGAAGGGAAGAGGAGGCGAGGAGGGTGAGGTGAAGGGAAGAGGAGGCGAGGAGGTGAGGTGAAGGGAAGAGGAGGCGAGGAGGGTGAGGTGAAGGGAAGAGGAGGCGAGGAGCGTGAGGTGAAGGGAAGAGGAGGCGAGGAGGGTGAGGTGAAGGGAGAGGAGGCGAGGAGCGTGAGGTGAAGGGAAGAGAGGCGAGGAGGGTGAGGTGAAGGGAAGAGGAGGCGAGGACCGTGAGGTGAAGGGAAGAGGAGGCGAGGAGGGTGAGGTGAAGGGAAGAGGAGGCGAGGAGGGTGAGGTGAAGGGAAGAGGAGGCGAGGAGCGTGAGGTGAAGGGAAGAGGAGGCGAGCGGGGTGAGGTGAAGGGAAGAGGGGCGAGGAGGGTGAGGTGAAGGGAAGAAGAGGCGAGCAGGGTGAGGTGAAGGGAAGAGGAGACGAGGACCGTGAGGTGAAGGGAAGAGGAGGCGAGGAGGGTGAGGTGAAGGGAAGAGGAGGCGAGGAGCGTGAGGTGAAGGGGAAGAGGAGGCGAGCAGGTAAGGTTAAGGGAAGAGAAGGCGAGGAGGGTGAGGTGAAGGGAAGAGGAGGCGAGCAGGGTGAGGTGAAGGGAAGAGGAGGCGAGGAGGGTGACGTGAAGGGAAGAGGAGGCGAGGAGCGTGAGGTGAAGGGAAGAGAGGCGAGCAGGGTGAGGTGAAGGGAAGAGGCGAGCAGGGTGAGGTGAAGGGAAAGAGAAGGCGAGCAGGGTGAGGTGAAGGGAAGAGGATGGCGAGGAGCGTGAGGTGAAGGGAAGAGGAGGCGAGGAGGGTGAGGTGAAGGGAAGAGGAGGCGAGGAGGGTGAGGTGAAGGGAAGAGGAGGCGAGGAGGGTGAGGTGAAGGGAAGAGGAGGCGAGAGGTGAGGTGAAGGGAAGAGGAGGCGAGGAGCGTGAGGTGAAGGGAAGAGGAGGCGAGGAGGGTGAGTGAAGGGAAGAGGAGGCGAGCAGGGTGAGGTGAAGGGAAGAGGCGAGGAGCGTGAGGTGAAGGGAAGAGGAGGCGAGGAGGGTGAGTGAAGGGAAGAGGAGGCGAGGGGAGGGTTGAGTGAAGGATAGAGGAGGCGAGGAGGGTGAGGTGAAGGGAAGAGGAGGCGAGGAGCGTGAGGTGAAGGGAAGAGGAGGCGAGGAGCGTGAGGTGAAGGGAAGAGGAGGCGAGGAGGGTGATTTGAAGGGAAGAGGAGGCGAGGAGGGTTATCGTAAGGGTTCTTGAATGGAGATATCGTAGGTTGAAAGTAGACACACTTGTAGGATGGTAAATATATTGTCAGACTGAGATGAGAGATGGAGCCCGGTGCCAAGCCTGTTCACGTTCTCTAGGTCTGCCGCCGAGTGAGGGCGGGACAAAGGGATCACTGCCCATGTGTATGCCCATGACGTCACTCCAAGCCAAAGGCCTACGAGGGATCTCGTGTCTAAAGCACAGGGAGGATACTAATATGCTATGCTATATAATACAGGGAATACAGGGATCAGCAACTATGCTGACAGCTCGGTCATGTTACGTATGTCGTCCCGACATACACTACTATACTATAGGCTGAACAGGCAGGCGGATCTGGGCTGATTCTATACAATAACAAATTCATATATAACTTAGAACTAATGGATGGTACAACATGATTTTGACATAATGGGTGTTAACGTAATCATTACAAACTATAAGAACAAGTCATTATACAATATGGATGGAATTGATCGATCGATCTGTATTCATGCACTCTACGGATTCTGAGGAAGATAATTATATACAAAGAAGTGTTTAACAGAAAGGCAGATTCGGTGCACACAAATCTAGACTGTTAATTCTCAGAATACGGAGGGAACGTGAACACGAAAATTTCTGACAAACTGATCAGCTAATAATAAAACACACAATTGACAAATTCATTCATCTCGGACATCTAATTATACAGACTATGTACATTTAAACCCAATTCTGCGAGGGTGAGGTTTACGTATGCAGAATGGTTATCATCTCTGGGAGGATTGAATTCCTCTGCAATGGCTAACACATGCCTTGACTGAGAGATCTGAACGAGTATCTACAAAAGATACAACTACAATCACTAGGGGACTGTGGAATTACTAACTCGTCTGCTAGGAGTACTCAACTCGACTATTCGATACAGTAATTCTTGGCTCATTACAAAGTCACTAATGGGTACTGGTGGCTTCACAGTAAGAATAAGCTCTTCCTGGAGCAGGAATCGAATCACACCAGAACACAAGGGATCGGTTCTTTGGGAATTTCTGACAACCTCGACAGTAAATGGAGGATCTGCAGTAACTACACTAACCTGTCGCGATAAAGCATCTGCGACTACATTTGACTTGCCAGGTAAATTTTCAAAAGTGGGATTGAACTCTTGGATAGTCAAGGTCCATCTGGCTAACCTTCCAGTAGGCTGTTTGTTCTGGAATAAAGGTAACAGTTCTTCCTTACTGGAGGAAAGAAACAAACTCGGTGGAGTGGATGACTCCCCCGGTTGAAAAAAATTAATGCTATAACACGCAATATGAGCAAGGAGAAACGAATTTACTATCTCAACTGCAAGCACAGGAGAAAAGAAATGAACACGGTGAACAATGCTGATATTCAATCTGAGTCGCACACAGTGACACGAGGTATCAGCTATAAAGAAACTACACTTACGTTAATATGTGAAAGTTATTCGAGAAATAACTTCTTACGATGCACTGATTACTGTCAACTAGGATGGATCACCATCTGGAACATTAGGAACAACAACAGACACTCTAGTGAGAGCACTAGCTGTAACAGAGACGTCTTTCTGCAGACAGCATGTCACATCAACAAGAGATGGCATTACTAGTTGCAAGTAATCGTTTTCTGACAAGGCATCCCCTGTGGAGAAACTACTACTCGAACTAGCAGTCATTGCAGGGATAGGCTGTGCACTCAAGGCAGTCTGAGTGTCCCCGGACACTTGAGGCAACGGAACACTATCTGCAAGTCTGAAGGTATAGGTGGAACACAGACGGGAAATGACAGAATTACTAGTGCCTGACCGCCTCGGCTACGTTAATAAGTAATTCACGGATCTATAAGAACTTAATCTGAAACTTCACATTTCGCAGCACTTTAACAAATCTCAGATACAAGCTGTGAGAAAAAAACACATTGCTCAAGGGCTAGGTATTGTTTTTTCAGTCAGTAAGGGAATGTTGGTACTGTGGACTGATTCATATTGACTTTGACTGGAATGATACACTAAGTGAACGTTCAAAAGTGACTGGGACATCTTCTCAGTGAAAATACTGAAGGGCATAAGTCAAGAAAAATGGAGAGAATGACACAATAAGCTTAAATGGAAGAAAATGCTTAACTATTCTGCATAAGTAATTAAAAATTGACAAGTTACACAGTAAGCAAAGAACTCACACAAGAATAATATGCAACTTAACAAACACTGAAAATCAAGAGAACTTGTACTTTGCTCAAATCTAATATGCTCAACTTTTACTTTAAATTGAATAAATGGCACAGTGAGTTGTCTTTACTTTCAATGCAACAAGGAAAATACACAATAAAATAATAAAATGGACTCAATAAACTTGTGCAAAAATTAAAACAAACACACAATTCACTGAAAAATAAAATAAATTGACAGACAGAATAAAATACTATGAAACAGAACGAGCATAAGAAACTGCACTGTAATAAACTGTATTGCACAACACTGCATAAAATTTTCTGCAAGAAAAACTTTAATAGCAACACAATATTTGCACAAGAATTATTGCAAAATGAGTATGTGCAATAATAAAAATTATAACACACAAGAAAAGAAATATATCAAGGAATGAACACTTTAACTCTTAACTGCACTTAAACAACAAGCAAAAGAACAATTTACTTTAGAAGGAGAATTTAAAAATTGCACTAAGAGTGAATTTGTTCAATAAAACATGAAAAAAAATAATAGATGCAAAAAATACATAACAAAACAGAGGGTTGAACACTTACAGTGATGCAGAACACATCAACATAAACACAATACTAGAATTTTCTTGCAATGAAACGATGTGTGAAAAATTTTGTAAATATGAGCTCTTGCTGGGTCTTTTAAAAAATGGCACTATTGTCTGTGGAAATAAGACAAATTAGACACTGGCTAAATGGAAAGAATATGAACACAAGAATGTTCAACACACAGGGAACAAAACAAAAATACACAAATGCTAGGAAGAAAAATATAACAGACAAACACAGAGTTGTGATGCAGAATATGAGGTGAAAAATTTACTGAAATACTTCACTGGAATACTGAGAACACAAAGGTAATTCTGAAGTGTTAAACACAAGTTCTATAATGCTCATATGTTGCACACACAACAAGGGAAACACTAAGTACTTACTTCAAGTGTATAAAAAAGATACACAACACAACAGATATAAATAATGCACGAAAATTAACACTGAATTAAGGGGATTAAAAGAAATTAATGCAATCAGTACATGATAAACACTGAGTCTGATCAAGAGTCACTGAATGTCACTAAGGAAAAATTCACTGGGAACACAAAAGGAAATGTCTCAACACTCGCAAATGTCTCTAAAAAAAAAATTATTATCGCTGTAACACTTGAAAAAATGAGACTGATGGATTGTTTATATCGTCTTGCTGCTGTCCTCTGCACAGATGATCGTAGAATTGCGCTTAAATCGGCGAGAGACAACACATAGGAGGCTTTTAAAGATGGCGCGACACACTCTAGCTCTTGACCCCCTTTTTGTGGTCCTTAAAATATGGTGCTACAACCCTTAGCAGTGCACCAAAACACTGATGAGGTAGATGAGTTGTAATGGCCGACTTTAGTTGGGTTTGTGGGTAATGGCTGAGCGAGGCGTCTGAGACCGGCAATGGTGCGACACACGTGATCGTGAGTGGCTGGGCTTATGGGTTGAACGTCGTAAGCCTCACTGAGAAAACCCACACTGCCGCAAAGATAATTCTAAGCCGACTTGCTTAAAATAAACCCACGAAATACTACAAAACACACAAGGATGACAAGGAGCACTCAGAATGCTTGGAACTTGAATCACAAGCGATGAAGACTAGTCACGTGGCTTGCCTGAGTACTGGGGTAAGACACCTGGGTTAGTTGCTAGCTGGCTTATCTTAACCCTTCACACAGAATAGCTTGATAACTTCACACGATGAGCACAGCAGGGGTGGAAGCTGGCTTGGCAGGCAAAATAATTGGATGGAGTGGCTAGGTGGACTGGACTCGGGTGTTCTGACTCCCCCACCACAGACTGGAAACTGGCTTATTTTGCAAACTCGGGTCAACCCCTCGGGAGTAATGCAAAAGCAGAAAACACTAATACAAAGAGACTGACCAGTGAATAATGTAGAAGCTGGTAGAGTAGCTGGCTTGAGGTAGCTGGATGGGTGAATCTCGGTAGTCGGTAGGCCTACTGGTAACACGAAATGGCCGTCTTGCTGGTCGAAATTTTATCTCCAGAAATCGCTGTAATCGTTAGAATTACAGGCTCACCGCTGGCACCATTTATCGTAAGGGTTCTTGAATGGAGATATCGTAGGTTGAAAGTAGACACACTTGTAGGATGGTAAATATATTGTCAGACTGAGATGAGAGATGGAGCCCGGTGCCAAGCCTGTTCACGTTCTCTAGGTCTGCCGCCGAGTGAGGGCGGGACAAAGGGATCACTGCCCATGTGTATGCCCATGACGTCACTCCAAGCCAAAGGCCTACGAGGGATCTCGTGTCTAAAGCACAGGGAGGATACTAATATGCTATGCTATATAATACAGGGAATACAGGGATCAGCAACTATGCTGACAGGGTGAGGTGAAGGGAAGAGGCGAGCAGGGTGAGGTGAAGGGAAGAGGAGGCGAGCAGGGTGAGGTGAAGGGAAGAGGAGGCGAGCAGGGTGAGGTGAAGGGAAGAGGAGGCGAGCAGGGTGAGGTGAAGGGAAGAGGAGGCGAGCAGGGTGAGGTGAAGGGAAGAGGAGGCGAGCAGGGTGAGGAAGAGGGGTACTATGGGGAGAGAGAGGCGAGAAAGTACAGGGGAGAGGGGGCGGAGGTGGAGTGGAGGTAAGAACAAGAGGAGGAGAGGAAGTGGAAGTGGGGGAGAAGAGGGGGAAGTGGGGAGAGGAGGGGGCAAGTGGAGGGAGAGGAGGGGCAAGTGAGGGGAGAGGAGGGGCAAGTGAGGGAGAGGAGGTGGAAGTGAGGGAGAGGAGAGGAAGTGGGGAAGAGGACGGGGAAGTGAGGGAGAGGAAGTGGAAGGTGAGGGAGAGGAAGTGGAAGTGAGGGAGAGGAGGTGGAAGTGGAGGGAGAGGAGGTGGAAGTGAGGGAGTGAGAGCAGAGAAGATAAAGGAAAAATGAAGACTATTGGTAGGAGGAATGAGACAAGTCATGTGGTAAAGGTGAGGACACAAGGTCGCTGAGTGACGGTGTAGAGTGAGGGACGGTACACTGGACGGTGTAGAGTGAGGGACGGTACACTGGACGGTGTAGAGTGAGGGACGGTAGACTAGACGGTGTAGAGGGACGGTACACTGGACGGTGTAGAGTGAGGGACGGTAGACTGGACGGTGTAGAGTGAGGAACGGTAGACTGGACGGTGTAGAGTGACGGACGGTAGACTGGACGGTGTAGAGCGAGGGACGGTTGACTGGACGGTGTAGAGTGAGGGACGGTAGGACTGGACGGTGTAGAGTGAGGGACGGTAAACTGGACGGTTGTAGAGTGAGGGGACGGTAGACTGGACGGTGTAGAAGTGAGGGACGGTAGACTGGACGGTGTAGAGGGGACGGTAGACTGGACGATGTAGAGTAGTGGGACGGTACACTGGACGGTGTAGTGAGGGAGGGTAGATACTGTAGGAACTTTTGCTGGTGTGTAGAGGGACGGTAGACTGGACGGTTGTTTAGTGAGGGATGGTAGACTGGACCGGTTTGTTGAGGGTTGGGAGTTAACTGGACGGTGTAGAGTAGGGACGGTTAGACTGGACGGTGTAGAGTGGGGACGGTAGACTGGACGGTGTGTGAGGGACGGTAGACTGGACGGTGTAAGGGTGAGAGACGGTAGAATGGACGGTGTAGATGTGAGGACGTTCTGGACGGAGAGTAGTGAGGGATAGAGTGGGACGGTGTGGGTGAGGGGAGGGTTTAGACTGGACGGGTTG
>NW_026470383.1:0-12078 GCF_026875155.1 Cherax quadricarinatus | reverse complement strand
TGCTGTGCTGACATCCTTGTCTATGTCGGATATAGGATGGGAAACAAGATGGAAGCAGTACTGTGCCTTGTGGAACAGAAACTTTTCACCATAGCCGCCTCAGACTTTACTCTGTTGATTATTGCTCTTTGTGTTCTGTTTGTGGGGAAATCATAGATCCATCTACCAACTTATCCTGTTTTTTCCTTTAGCACGCATTTTGTGCGCTGTTACACCATGGTCACACTTGTCAAAGGCTTTTGCAAAGTCTATGAATATCACATCTGCATTTTTTTTTGTCTTCTAGTGCATCTAGGACCTTGTCGTAGTGATCCAGTAGTTGGGACAGACGGGAGCGACCGCTCTAAACCCATGCTGCCCTGGGGTTGTGTAATTGATGGGTATCTAAAATGGGTGGCGGTCTTGCTTCTTAGGACCCTTTCAAAGATTTTTATGATATGGGATGTTAGTGCTATCGGTCTGTAGTTCTTTGCTGTTGCTTTACTGCCCCCTTTGGTGGAGTGGGGCTATGTCTGTTGTTTTTAGTAACTGTGGGACATCCCAGTGCCCCATGCTCCCTCTCCATAGGATGTTTAAAAGCACGTGTTAGGGGTTCCTTGCAGTTCTTGAGGGAACACGGAGTTCCATGAGTCTGGCCCTGGGGCAGATGCAGGGCATGTCATTTATCACCTGTTCGAAGTCATTTGGCGTCAGGATAACATCAGATGACTTGTGTTTACCAAATTCTGTGGCTCTCTCATAAAAAAAATTATTTAGATCTTCGACTCCCCAGTCTGGTTGGCAGTTTGCAAAAACCTGAGTCATTTTGGGGACTTGAGTAGCTCACTCTTTTCCCTTTGCTATTTGTTCTACCCAAAGACAGGACTCGCAGCAAGGGTTTAAAAGTTGGAAAAATTCAGATTCAGGAAGGATATAGAAAAGCACTGGTTTGGTAATAGAGTTGTGGAAGGGTAGAACAAACTCCAAGAACGTTTATTCGGGCTAAAACGTTGTGTAGTGGGGAAAATACTATATATATTTACAGAAATACAGTATTTTATATGTAAATTGATGGTTTTATATTGTATTTAATAAAATTATATTATAAAAAGGGAAGCTCTGCACCTGTGCAGAGGTCAGTTGCCATTGTGTTTTTGAATGAGCCAAGAAAACGTTAGTGAAAATAAGGTGTATAATTTTCGTAGCTCTAGAGGTTATGTTGGGCTTACACCTCTCAAATAGGAGCCGAAATTGTTGGATGTGCATTTCTGCATAATTTCAGCATTAAATCGATGTACAGGACAGCTCCAGGAACCTCAGATAAGCTATCTAAATTATGTTTGTAATTCTGGCCAGTATTGTCATCATAAATTTAGTTAGAGGGAGGTCTTTGAGTATTATACACAGTAATCTCCAGACTAATTGGTGAGTGTTATGATTATAAATTCTCCTGTTAAAAAAATTGATATGAAATTTTTGTTAATTTTTAATATACATCCAAAAAAATTAAAAATTTTCCCAGAATCCTAGTGTGTTGTCATTTATTTTCTTTTTGAAATTAAATATAGGTCTAAGCAATTGTGGGAAGATAATTAGGTACAAAGGGGGGACATTTTTGCGCCCCTAGGTTTCCTAAAAATTCCTACTTGCCTCGAATTTTTGATAAAAATAATTATCTTTGTTCCATTTACTTGTATGTATAAAAAATTTGAGTTTTAATCCGGGTAAATGAAATTTTTCCCAAAAATTTTTAGTTGCCCTTTGGGTTCCTTCTTAAACCCGGGAGGTTTAGTGAAGTCAAAAATTAGTAAATTTAATTACTTAATAATTATATGTGAAATGACAAAAGGGAGGGGGAAAGTTAGGCCCCACAAATTTAAAATGTTAGTGTATGTACAAGATTTTATTAATACATTTAAAATTATATTATAATTTTCTTACATGGTAATTGCTAAGCCAATTGTAGCAAGATTATATTAAGCTTTTAAAATTTTTTTTATATTTTTCTTAATGTGTAAGTCAAGCTCAAGTGTACTAACATTAAAATTGTATTTAAAATTTTAATAATTTTCTTCAGGGTTAATTCAAACTCAAGTGTAGCAAACTTTTTAATGTTTTTTAAAAAATTTTATATTAATTTCTTAATGAAATTGCAAAGTAAAGTGTAGCTAGGATTTTTCAAAGGAATTGTAATTTTACTTTATGAAGTGCATAATTTAGTACATAATCGAGTTATTAACCCAAAACCGGCCAAACGTATATATACGTTTTTTCAAATTTGAAAGTATGTAAAAAAAGTAGATTTTCTTTTTGTTTTTTTCTACTTTGAAAAATGTGTAAAAAAACTTTGATCTACTTTTTTTTGTTATATTTGAAAATATGTAAAAAAGATTTAGTCTATTTTTGAGCACTACACTGTGAACTAGATCTGCTTGGCCGTTTACGGGTTAATTAAGTTAAATTTTTAATACATTGCATCATGACTAAAAATGGGGGAAATTAAATGTAGAAGAAAAACATATGGAATGTAAGCAAAAAAACATCACTGCAACTAAAAAAGGCATGAAAAAAAGCACAGAGTGTTTAAAATTTAATGAATCAAGAAACTGTGAAACCAATGTTTTAAAAATTTGTTTTTAGATCTTTGGGGGAATAGAATGTTTCAACAAATTATATTACAACAAAATGGGAGATTTGTTAGAAAATTTGGAAATTGAGACTGAATAGATCTTAATAATCAGTTTATGATTAGAGGAAAAATTCCCCTTGAAAAGTCGGGTTTGAAAAAATTTAAAAAAGTGAAAACCCGGGCTTTTAAAAATAGCCCCAAAAAAATAAGATGTCTTTCCCAAAACTCCCAGAATTATTTTTACCTTTTTAGTCCTGGAGAAAAGGGGAGGAGTTTTGGTCAATTTTTTAAAGCACTGTGAGGATAGGATTGACTAGCCTTGAAAACAAATATTTTCCCTCAAAGGACGGGGTAAGAGGAGATGCTACATACTCATACAAGCCTTCCAAGAAATGATTCTTACAAAAACATTGACTTTTGAAGGTACTTATGGAATATGAACAAAGTAGGTTGGATCAGGAACTTATTTTTAAATTTAAATTCCAGATAACACTTACAAGGTTTTCAATAGTTTAATTTTAAACGGGAGGCACTCTCAAAATTTAATAATAAATAATTAAAGGAATCGTGGTTTTTGAGTGCCATTGACGAAAAATAAGCTGAAAAAACATTTGAATGGATCTCGAACAGTATCACAAAGGTTATTTGGTCGGGAAAATAAGACAGGTATAAAAGTATTAATTTTCATTGCAGACCATCCCCCCAACTTTTTAAAGGCAACACATAATAACTCTGAGGTATTGCAAGTTTAAAAAGGGAAAAATTATCCCAATTTAATAATAAAAATTTCTTTTCCAAAAAGAGTTGCATGGGGGAAATCAAGTGGGCAGGAATCAGAAAAAATGTTCTCCCAGTAAAAGAATAATACCCTCCAAAGGTACCCAGTTAAAAAAAAACAGTCAAAGAAAAGGGATTGTCTCTTCTGAAAGGGTAAAAATTTTCTAAGAATTGCGTGCTAAAAATTGGGAATGAAAAGTTGAAAGATTGGAGGAACTTGCAGATGTATCAGAGTCTGGGAAAATCCCCCTGTAAAGGTTTGCAGGCCAAATTAAACAACTGTTACAATGTAAAAAAGGGAAGACACCATAATCATGTGTAAGGGTTATATGAAATTTTGATAAAAATGAAATGTTGACAACCCAGACACAACATGCAAATTTAAAAATTGCTGCTAATTTTAAATAATGAGGCTTTGCTGAAGTAGTTTTTAAACCTGTTTACGGGGTAAAAAGGGGTGTAAAAGACAAATAAAAAATTAAAACGCATTTTAAACCCAGGGATCCCAGGTACTTTCATAAAACAAAATGTCTTATAAAATTTAAAAGTACAGGGGAGATCCTACAATTCTAAAATTATCTGGTTTTCTCTCAGATAAAAGGGCTACTGTTTATTAACTGTCGGGTTGGGCAACGAGAAAAAACGTGTTAATCAAAATTGTGATAGACTTCCGGAAAATGTTACAATAGGGCTTAGAAAGCTACAGAAAGCTTTCACAAATGAAAATTTTTAGCCCTCGGGTTTTAAATGATTTTATGTGGCCCAAAAATATTTTATGGTAGTGATTTTAAGCCCCCTTTTTAAAGTTATGGTAAAAAAAAAAGTGGGGCCCCCTTTTTAAAACTGCAGGAGGCCTGAATTTATGGTAGAATTTCTTGAAATAATAATGTAGACTAGGGGAAACTAAAAAAATACAAACGTTTTCTTACTCGGAAATCGTGCCCAGTATAATTTTTTCCATAGGGGTGGTGTTGAGCCAGTGAAAAAAATTTGGGAATTAGAACCTAGACGATTTTTTTACTCAAAAACTACCTAAAGGATTAAAATTTTGAATCTGGCAATCGGGACGACTTTTTGGGGAACTAACCATCCAAATTGCCCACAAATTACGAATGGATATGGACAATTAAAGGCTCAGCTCTGCAACTGAGTAAGACCCAGAATTTTGACTCCCTTAATGATAAAATTTACTGAGCAATTAAATTAATAAATTTATAAAAAGGGTACCCCCCTGGAAAGCCAAAATTTATGGTCACTATTTCCCCCTTACAGAGTGAAGAAGGATCTAATCCCCCCCCCTTGAGGTTGTTTTTAATTGTAGTCCCCGGGGTTAACAAAAATGTCCCCTATTTAAAGACTGTTTGATCGGGTCCGTGTTGCTGAAAAATTAGGAGATATCTTATTGATTTAGGATGACGAAATTATCCTTTACGGCAGACGTAAGTAAAATTTCCTAAAAGGGGTTTACAAGAGGCTGACCGGGATTGACCCCTTCTAGGCCTGAGAATCCTATGACCCACTTTCCCTCTGAAAAACCTTTGCTTTTGGAGCGTATTTTTGGGGCAAAATCCAGTCCGTTCCTACTTTAAGGACAAAATGCACACCTTAATGTATGGGAAGCCTTAGTAAAGTAAAAAGCAAACAATTTTATGTGGACAATTTTCCTGGTGTGACATCAAATGAAAAGAAATGTTAATGACTTAGGAGGGCAATAAAATAATGCAAAGTGCAAAAATGCCTCTAGGGAAAAGGAAAAAGTAATTTTCCCCAAAATTTAAAAGACAAAAAAAGTAAATATTACCCTGGAATAAAGGCCAAAAAGAGTAATGATTGGGATTAACTTAGGGTCTGAAAGATTTTTTAATTTTAAAAACCAATAATTACAGTTGCCCCAAATAATTAAAACAAAAGAGTTTTGCTTGCTGAAGTTTCCAAAAGTTTTGACCACTAGGTTTATGTCACTCATTACTATAAAGGGAAAAATTTTTAAATACAAAAAGCAGGAACTTAAATGTCTTTGGGGGGAAACCACCAGAGGAATTTTAACAGGTGGGATGAATTAAAATTGGTATTAGAAAAAATTCCCCTGTTTGGGGTTCCCCCCAGTGGCCAAAACCCGAGGGGGAAAAAATACTCCACATTTTTTGGATGCTTCAAAATTGGGATGGAGCAGTTGCTTACCTTTAAGTAATGTGTTATTTCTCTGTTGTGTTAAAACTAAGGTTTTCCAATTAAATCACATACATTACCTCAGTTGGGAATTAACAGCCTTTATGTAGTGCAAATTAGTTAATTTATAAGAAATATTTTCTGAGAAAAAATTGCGAACTGTAATTTGGTCTGATAATGAGGTACCTTACAAGGATTTGCAATGGAAACAGAAAATTGTGTAAGTACAAAAAAGAGTCGCTGAAATTTTCAGATCAAGAGAAGTTTAAAATTTTGGGGCGCATAGTAACATTTTAAACAATACCTGGGAGGGGTCCAGCTGATTTTTTTTTCTCGAGGTTACCTTATGCTAAATTTGTAATGCGTTCTGGTTTTAAAGGGCCAGTGGGTTTTGGTAAATAAAGCAATTTACCTGTACAAAAAGGGATTTTGCTCCCGTTAAATTACTGTGACCACCACCCAAAGTTTTCCTTCCTTGCCATTGATATAAATAGGGATTCCTTTTTTTACCCAAACTAATCAAATTTAAATAAATTGGTGTTTAAATTTTAAAAAAGTGAATACCATAATTTTTTCACCCCCTTGAAAATTGGATAAAGGGATACAGGGGGAAATCTATTGGGAAATGGATTAAAAAATGATGAGGAAAGTAAAATTGTGAAAGGTTCCAAATATAGAAAATTTGGGGCTGTATTTGGAGAACAATGAATTTGGGGGGCAGAGGTAGGTTCAAAAAGCTAATGGGTGATTATGCAAACACCACTTTTTGCCCAAAAACTCTCACCTAAAAAAATTTAATTTTTGCTAAATGCCCCTAAAAAGTAATGCATGGGGGAGTACAAATACCTTTTAAAATTTTATTTTGGGGGAAATTTCTGATTCCACAAGGACCAAAGGTAAAAAGGGGGGATTAAATCTTTGTAAAATTCGCCGGTGGATGCCGATCTTAATGTACCCAGGGGCCTCCACCATTGCCAAAAGGGTGTACAATTAGTGAAACCATTTGATGTAAAAGTTGTGACTATAGTGGGGCCCAAAAATTTTAACAGGAAAATTTGATGGTTTTCCCCTGAAAGTGTAGTATGCTTGTTCACTTGTACTGCTACTACAGTTTTTTTACAGTGTTTCAAAAATTGCACTAGGAGATCCTTCCCAGTTTATGATTTTGGATAATGCCACAAATTTTTTTTTGCAGGTGTCAACACTGATAGAAAAAAATAAAGTAACGATTTCAATCTCCGTTTTAAACCCAGCGAGGGTGAAACCCGGAAAATTTATTACCCTAGAAAACCCCCGGCAGGGGGGGGTGTACGAAAAATGATAGGCACAGGGAAAGGTTTTCCGTAAAGTACACACCGGGAAAAAAATTAATTTGGAAAAATTCCGTGCAGTGTTATGTAGGCGGAGAAAAAAAAATAATAGGCCTTCCCTTTTTAATAAGGGATAACCCGGGTCCCCGAGTTTTAAACACCTTCTCACCAATATATGGGAAAGGGAAAATTGGAAGCTGCCCCTGTCATAGAGATAATCCTGAAAAAAGTGATGAAGATTACAAGTGCGGAGTGTTTTGTGATAATTTTAAAATGTTAAATAAAAATGTGTGGCTAAGGAATATCTTCTAACCTAGTGAACACTTTTATGGTGGGGGACAGAGGGAGAAATAGACAAACATTTAACCAGGTGACATTGGTTAAATTGATATGAAAAACATCGAACATTGTGGCCCTGGGGAAAGTATTTACACGTACCAGATGCACAAGGTGTTGCCAGAATGTAAGTGTTTTGCGTGGCCAAGAAAATTTTTCACAAAAAAAAAATTGACCCCTTTGGGAATTTTAAAAGGGATTCAATCAAAAGTAAATGAAATCTAAGGGAAAATGACATAGTGATATGGAAATAAACTGCCAAGTGATGCAGGAAGAGGAAATGTATAAAACCTAATAGGAGAACACCAAATAAAAACCCGAACTGGTGGAATCACCCTTGAGGAAGGGAATTTGGTCGTTTTTGCAACGAAACCCCCCCGGCTGCAGTGTAAAAAACTTTATAATTATGGAAAAACAGTATTTTATGTAAATTGATGGTTTTTATTGTATTTAATAAAAATATTTATAAAAAGGGAAAACCCGCACCGCACGAGGTCATTGCCATTGTGTTTTTGAATGAGCCAAAAAAAAAGTTAGTGAAAAAAAAGGTGTTTAATTTTCGTCGCTCAGAGGTTTATTGGGCTTAACCTCTCAAATGGGGGCAAATTGTTGGATGGCATTTTTTGCATAATTTGAGCATTAAATCGATTACAGGGCAGCTCCCGAACCCAGATAACATCTAAAATTTTGTTTTTTAATTTGGCCATTTTAACCTAATTTGTTTGAGGGGGGTTTTGAGTATTATACACAGTAATCTCCGATAAATTTGGGGATGTTATGATTTATAAAATTCCTTCTTATTTTTAAAAAAGTTATATGTAACATTTATTTAAATTTTTAAATACAGTCCACAAAAATTCAATATTTTACCAGAATTCTTTTGTGTTTACATTTCATTGCAAAAAAATAGGGCAGGCAACTTGTGGAGAAAAAGTTGGAGGATCGAAGGGGGAATTTTTGCGACCTAGTGTCCAAAAAATTTTCCACTTTTCTCTGAAACTTGATAAATAATAATTATCTTTTACCATTTACTTGTATGTATGTAATGAGATTAATCCAGTAAAGTAATTTCCACATTAGTTTCAAAAATAGGTTAGATAAACACATGATGGGTGTGGGTGGGTGTGAGTTGGACCTGACAGCTCGTGTTTCTGGATCTGGTGCAGTTCTCCATCCTTGAGTGGAGGTTGACCAGACTGGGGGGTTTCATTGCACTAATCCGGGGGGGTGGGGTCATTGGTCTTGACCGGGGGACATGGACCTGCTCTGCATGGTCAGTAGCCTGTTGCAGTTTTTCGTCTTTCTTAGTTCTTATGTTCTTTTGTTCTAATAGCATCATTCGTATTTTTATTAGGCCTGAACCCAGACTGACAGGGGTTGAGTATGTTGTGGTAGGAATAGATTCGCTTGTGAATTAATTTTTCAAATATTTTAGAGAGAGGGTGTAAGTTGGATATTGTCCTACAGTTATTCAAGTCTGTTTGATTCCTCCTTTTATGTATCGGGTGACCCTCGCTATTTTGAGAATTGTGGGGAAGGTAGAGGATTTGATGGATTTGTTAAAGAGTGTTGCAGTGATTGGTGACAGTACTTGTGAAGCTTTTTTTGTATATAAAGGGTGGTAAGGTATTTAAATCTCCTGTCTTGTTTTTTAGTGTGTTGATAATAAGGGAGACTTCTGTTGGGTTAGTCGGGGCTAGGAACAGTGTGTTCGGGTAGTTGCCAGTGAGGTAGTCATTGGGTGGGGTATTTGAGCTTGGGGATTTATTGGCAAGGTTTTTTCCGGGTGGTGGAGAAGAAAACTTTGGGAGTCTGTTTGCTGTTTCAGTTGGTGGGAGTTGGATTTCATCTGGTTTTGTTAGTTTGATTGTTCTGTTTCCTGATATTTTTTTTGTTCCTAGAATTTCAGATTGGGTTTTCCGGGTTTTTTTTTATATCACCTTTAAGTTGCATAATCTGTTCTCATAGTAAAATTTTTTTTGCCCTTTTTAAATTGGGCTGGTTACAATTGATGAGTAACGTTTTGTTTGGTCTCTGGTTATTTTGCCCCATTCTGTAAATTTTTTATTCATATAGGTGCTTTATATTCATGGATTTGAGGATGCTGGGTGTTAGCCAGGGGCTGTTCATCTTCGCTGTGATCTGTTTTTTTTTTTTTTAGGGGAGTGCTTGTACAAAAGGTATTGGGTCTTTTTTAGAAAAATTATTAATACATTCAACATATCTGTAAAGGTTCTAGCTCAGTTTAGCCAGTCGATGTTTGCCATTGCTGTTGTGAAGTTATTAATGGCTGCCTCATTGTGAAGTCTGAAGGTTATTTTAGTAGTGTCTTGGGGTAATTTGCCTAGATTGGTTATGAGAAATGTAGGGTAGTATTCTGTTGTATTATCTGTGATTATGCCTGATTTTAAAGGAGATATGGCGTTGGTCCAGATGTGGTCTAGTAGGGAAACACTAGTCTCTGTAATTCTTGTAGGTTTTGTTACTATTGGTAGCAACATACAGTTACTCATAGTGTTTGTGAATTCAGTAACGTGTGAGTCCTGGTCTTGCAGGAGATTTATAATGAAGTCACCTGAGAGTGGTAAGTAATCTTTATTCAATATAAAAGGGATTAAAATAAGTAGTGGTGAACAAATAATGTGGTAATCAAATAAGGGAGCTAGGGAATATAATATGAAAAGAATGAACGTATTACACTTTAGCACCTGAGAATAGCACCTTGATTATTTTAACAATTGTGAATATATGAACTAAGGTAGTTATTTAAAGCTAAAATAAAAGGGAAAATATACAAGGGACTGAACTAAGTAATGGTAAAGAAAGTTAAATGGACAGATAGTCACTATGATATAATATTGATTTTGGAGTAAGATCTGACTTGTAATATGTATTAAGTTTAAGCAATTAATAGCACTATACAAAGTAATGGTAAAGAAAGTTAAATGGACAGATAGTCACTATGATATAATATTGATTTTGGAGTAAGTCTGACTTGTATAATGTATTAAGTTTAAGCAATTAATAGCACTATACAAAGTAAAAAAAATATGAGGTTGTTGGTGCTAGCTAGTAAATGATAGTTCTGGGAACGCATAATAGTGTAATTGGTATATTTCACTAATTGCACCACACAATATAAATGGGACTAAAATAAGTAGTGGTAAACAAAATTAAATGGATAAGTGTAAAATTTAACTTGCAACACAAAATTTGAGCATTTAATAGCAATTAAAAAGAAGTAAAAAGTATTTGAGGTAGCTGGTATTAATGCTCTCCTAAATGCTCTACCTGCCTCACTAAACATATAGCTATAACCAGCTGTGATAACATGATCCATACAACAGGCACAAGAAATGAGCACAACTTAAGAGGTTCAAGCAATTTGTAATCGTTAGGCCTCAAATATCTTCCTCTAAAACAAAGACATTAACAAGCAAACGACATCCCCCACCCATCTATTTGCAGGGTGAAATCATTAGCTACGTTAAAACCTACAAATTCCTTGGTGTAGATGTACCCTTTAACAAATCCACTATATCACAACTAAATAAGAAATGCAAAGTAGGCTAAATGCCTCAAAGCTGTTGCGGCTAAAAACCCCAACTATGGTGCTAATGTGAGAATCGTGAGAATGATGTTCATAGCCTATGTTAGGTCCTTAATTGATTATGCTGCTCTCATGTTGATATTAGCTAGAAAAAGTTCTCTCTGAACCTTGGAGTTAATGCAGAATGAAGCTCTCAGAATTATTCTTGGTTGTCCCAAATCTACAAAGGTTCTTAATATGAGGAAGGAGCTTGGTATTTCTAGTATCAGTGATAGGACTGTTGAGAATAACACTGTACTCGGTCTTAGAATGTTAAGAAATGAACCAGACTCTGCCACAATGAACCTTACTAAGTGTCTAGAAGTAAATACACACAGATCTAAATGGGTTGTGAAAACGTGCAATTACATTAAGTTTTATAACCTGCATGAACTGTATCACTGTAGACAACAAGAGCATTTCACCCCTCCATGGAAGATGTGTTCATTTAGTATCACATACCTACAAGTCCCTCCCAAGAAGCTCATTGCTAGTAATCCCTTCCTTAAATCTCTTGTTAAAGCAACTGCTCAAGAAGAAATTTCTCACCTAGCTGGTAGTAATAAGTTATCACAAGTTATATACACTGATGGATCTAAACAGGAGTCTTCTGGCAGGGCTGCATCTGCCACTAAAACCTTTTGGTACTCTAAACCCAACAAACTTCCATAATAATCATACCTCCTTTAAAAACCATACTTATTACAATGATTCTAAACTTCGTACACTAAAACGTACTGGCTCGCAGACTAGGCCTAGCCTATAGAAAACATCGTACCCCTGGAATGCTGAGGCTCTTTCAAACTGCCCTTGCTGCTGCCAGAGAGCGTATGTCAGAACTGCGGCAGACTGGGAAAAATTTGTCAACGGTCTTAATGCTCACACCCCACTTAGCCGGGCATGGAGGGACATAAATAGAATTAAGGGTAACAGAACTGGGCAGATCGCACACCCTCATCCCTTACATAGGGCGAATGAGTTAGTCAGTGCTTGGGCTGCTACATCTAGCTATGACAATCTTCCCAGTACCACACAGGCAAAATTAAGTGACAAATATGATGCAAGGGAGAGACTTGTTTGCTTTATGATCAGCAAGGCAGATGACTGCAACATTCCTTTCACTAATTATGAACTTGATGCAGCACTAACTAAGGGCAACTCCACGTCGCCTGGTGAGGATGGTATTACTTCTTACATACTCAGATTGCTGTGTCGAGTACCAGTTAATCCATTACTTGAATTATATAAGAACATAAGAACATAAGAATGTAGGAACACTGCAGAAGGCC
>NW_026470382.1:0-11305 GCF_026875155.1 Cherax quadricarinatus | reverse complement strand
AAATTTATAAAAGTTTAATATTTTAAAAAATAAAATTTTTAAAATTTTTAAATATTATATAATTTATATATATATAATATATATATATAATATATATAATATTATATATATTATATTATATTATATATATTATATATATATATATATATATAAAATTATAATATATATATATTATATATTTTATATATAGGGCAAGCGAAGTCTTCCATCACCTTCAAACATTCAATCCTTTGGCACTCCCCTCCCTCCATCACCTACTCCAACACCCCTCCCCTTCTCCATTTAATCATCGCCCCAATCTGCTATTTCCTCCTCAACCTTCACGTCAACTATCTTGACAAGTGAATTACGAATTGACTCTCACTGAGTTATCTGGAAGAATCACCACCACGACCAGAAATTACCGCAACCCCCCAGCCAACTTAAACCGAAAAGCTGCCCATCCTGTTTTGGCGGGGGTTGCTGGGGAGAGACAGGTGTGGCCAGGTGTGGGTATGTGTGTGAAGGTGTGGGTACGTGTGGCTACGTATAGTTCAAGTGCGGCCAGGTGTGAGCAAATGGTAAATATGGCAAACCGTTTGTACTAGTCCCACCCTGTGCATCCCCTGTAGTATTTTGTATGTCGTGGTGGTGTCTCATCTTGCTTTCCCATTCCTCCAAAGTTGTACGATTAAGTTTAGTAAATTTTCTGTTGTCGAACCTCTGCACTTTTTTTTAAGTTTCATTATCAGATATAAATATAATAAGACATGGCGGATTATAACATCGTTTAACGGCTTACTGAAAAATTTTGGGTTAGTAATTAGTTTTTTGCAGCCATGGAATTGTGGGTTAAAATCAATTAGTTTATTGTTGCAGCCACGATATTGTGAGGTAATAATTCAGTTGTTGCAGCCACGGGATTGTGGTAGTAATAAATCAGTTGTTGCAGCCACGGTATTGTGTATGTAATAATCAGTTGTTGCAGCCACGGTACTGAGGTAGTAATCAGTTACTGCAGCCACGGTATTGTGTAGTAATAATCAGTTGTTGCAGCCACGGTATTGTGTAGTAATAATCAGTTGTTGCAGCCACGGTATTGTGTAGTAATAATCAGTTGTTGCAGCCACGGTATTGTGTAGTAATAATCAGTTGTTGCAGCCACGGTATTGTGTAGTAATAATCAGTTGTTGCAGCCACGGTATTGTGTAGTAATAATCAGTTGTTGCAGCCACGGTATTGTGTAGTAATAATCAGTTGTTGCAGCCACGGTATTGCAGTTCATTAGCGAGAAGCTACAACTACGGTAGGGTGTTAATAATGCAAAGTTGCATGAATTTTATTATGAGTTATTACTGTAAAGTTGCCTGCACGGTACTGTAACCAGGGTTAGTGCTGACGTAGCAAGTGCTCTTGATTCTACATTTCCTAAGGTGTGAGAGGTGTAGACCCTAAGTATTTAAAAAGTAAAAGGCTTAATACCGTAACTGGTATTGTGCCTTCTACCATTTCGTTACTTAGCAGACTATAGAGAGTGTTAAAGGGAGGGAAGAAGGAAAGGGATTTGAGTGAGGGAGGGATGAGTGGAGCTGAGAAAGTGAGGGGAAGGAGGGAGGAAGACAGGGAGACACCGACTTCCTCCAGCCATTGTACTGAAGCGCTGAGGTGAAACTAATATGATTGTACTGATGTGTGAATGTGGGTAAGACGATAACACGATGTAAGACGATATTTGTCGATAACACGATATAAGATGGTGATATCTGACGATAACACGTGGTAAGACGATGATATCTGACCATAACACGAGTATACGATATCTGACGATAACACAAGTGAGGCGATCATATCTGACGATAGCACAAGGAAATAAGGGGATGTTACGATAGCACATGTTATCCTGAGAGAGAGAGAGAGAGAGAGAGAGAGAGAGAGGAAGAGAGAGGAGAGAGTGAGAGAAGAGAGAGAGAGGAGAGAGAGAGAGAGAGAGAGAGAGAGAGAGAGAGAGAGAGAGAGTGAGAGAGGGAGGAGAGAGAGAGGGAGAGAGAGAGAGAGAGAGAGAGAGATGAAGAGAGATGAGAAAGAGAGAGAGAGAGGAGAGAGAGAGAGAGAGAGAGAGAGAGAGAGAGAGAGAGAAGAGAGAGAGAGAGAGAATATGAGAGTTATGGATGACACAGGTTTATGAGAGGATCCACAACCAGTACGCCAGGGAAAGGAGATTTGGAAAAGGTTAGAGAGGATGCTGCGTCACGTGGTCTTGAAAACCCGAGTCACTACAAACATCGTCTTGTTTATTCTCAATGCTTTCGTTGGTTTTGTTGTCGTTATTGTTGTTTAGAAGTAGTAATATCCTTGGTATCAGTAGTAGCAGCTATACCACTACAATCAGCAGATTATATAGCAGAAAGCAGCAGCAGCATCACCACCACGAGATAATCAGCAGCAGCAGTAGCTGCACCATCACAACAAGCAGGTGAATCAACAGACGCTGCAGTGGACACAGCAGCAGCACCTCCACAATCAGCAGACGAAGCATCATTCATCATCATCATCAGCAGCAGCAGCAGCATGCAGCACAGCGCCGCTCATAGTGTAGAAATCAGTCAACCTGGGTTGGAAGACTTCAGTAGCGCGGCGAGGACATCGCCAAGTACTCCATCACAGCTTCAAAGTTACAGCTAGTTCAAAGAGGTTAATATAGTAACCCTCGCTGCTCCACCTCCTCCCAACCCCCCTCTCTCTCTCTTTCTCCCAACCTACTACTGAATGAAAATCTTTGACATTTATCCTTTAGTCGTATTCACTAGCTCTTAAAAATTGTCCTTACAAGTTCCAAAAATTGTCCTCACTAGTTCTTAAAACCATACTCACTTAGTCTTAAAAAAATCGTACTCACTAACTCTTAAAATAGTATCCACTAGCTCTTAAAAAACCATTCTCACTAGTCATTAAAATTGTACTCACTTGTTCTTAAAAGCGAAAATACTAGATCAAATCAAACATATTAGGTCCTCAAATTAACTCACGGTTTCCTAAAATTAAACGAATTTGCTTTTGCATATCGATCTTATTTTTTTTTTCATTTCGCAGACATTGGTTCATGTAATTAGATTCACGTCGGTGCAATTTTTACGTATGTGGAGAGAGAATTACAAAACAAAAATGGAGACTTCGACACCAATGGGTAAACGTATGGAGAAACGATGTTTGTAGGTAAAGACGTGTAAGTATTGATCAAGACATTTATTAAGGAAAGTTTCGCCAAGAGTGGCGAAAATATAAGTTGATTAGGTAAGTTAGGTAAAAGGACACATTTGCAACTAATGCGACATTTTATTGTGGTAACGTTTCGCTCTCCATGAGCTTTGTCAAAAATTAGTTGCACATAATGTCGGTAATTCTATCAACATTATTACACATGGATCATTAAAGCTGCGTGTCTCTTTCACACTGTTAGTCAAGTATTCTTTAATCCCTAAGAATTAGGATGAGATGTAAACTCTGTGTGCTTACATACTAAGATATTACATCGTTATAGGCTTCGCTGGAAACTCTTAAATCTGAACAATGACGTATATGGAGAGTGATATACTCTTTAGGATATATATAAATTGGGTTTAGGAAGCATCAGCTTTGCTTAATGTGGATAACATATAAATGTTAGATTTTCCTAGTTATTATAGTTATGCAGTTATTTTGGAATTGGTATTTATTTAGCACTGAGAGGATGGTAAAGATAAGCTTTTTAAATATGTGAAATTTTTAAGAAGAGGCTGTAAACGCTGGTGAGGGTTAGCAAGAGACGAGGGAGGAGAGATGGGTTGTTCAATCTTGTTAGATGGAGAGCAGCTGAAAAGGAATTGTGTTACCTTCGTTTGAGAAACATTTGATGCGAGTGATGAGGAACAGACGCTATTGGTGGTGATGGTAACAGTGATGGTGGTGGTGGCGGGGGTAATGGAGGCACCAGCAATGATGGAAGTGGTGGTAGTAGAAATGATGTAGGCGGTAGCATTGGATGGTGGAGTGATGAAGATGATGGTTGGTGGTGGTGGTGGTGGATGACTGGCGTGTGAGGCAACAGAGTGTTCTGGAGTGCAACGTTCGAGGTTGTGTGAAGCTGGCTTCTGCTCCAGAGTGCGAGGATAAGCTTGAAGAAAGACACGAGGAAAACAAGAGAGAACTTGAGGGTAACACAGATCTCAGATGGTATCATAGTTAACACATGGACCCATATAAGCAACTTAAGCTGCGGTAAATTATCCGAAATTCTGATAAAAAATAGTAATTAAAACAAAAAAGCGGTAACCTCGTTTCTCAGAAAAAATGTAAACTACATTTTCCCAATAGAATTGCAGAGAATTTTAAATACATGTATAATGTAAATGAGGAAAACTGGAAGAAACATTGAAAACTAGCGCTTTTATTGGCATTTTTAAGATTCAGTCAATGCAAGTAGAAGAGAAATTTCAATACAGCAATGCGACCATTCAGCACACACTTCCCTGTATTAATATAATTTCAGTAACTAGACAGAATCATCGGTTACTTATATATATATAATATATATATATATATTATATTTTATATATATATATTATATATATATAATATATATATATATATATATATATATATATATATTATATATATTATATATATATATATACAGAGGTTAGCGAATCATTACATCAAAATGGTATACTACCAAAATTAGTGACGAAAATACACACATCAAGAACAAAGTTATAGTTGAATATAAAAAAATAAGGAACAATATTTGAAACAATGTAAATAACGACATACAAAAATAATAGAAATTAAGAAAAAATTGTAAGAAACACGAAAAATAAAAAGAAAATGAAGAAACAAGAAATAAGGAAAATAATAATAAATTAAGAAACAAGAAATAAGAAAAAGTAAAATTAGGAACAAGAAATGAAAATAAAAAATAAGGAAATGGAAATAATAATAATGAAAAGTAAAAAAGTAATAAGAAACAAAAAATTAAAAAGTAATAGAAACGTAAAAAGTAATAAGAAGCAAACAGAAAATAAAAAGAAATAAGAAGCAAATAATAAATAAAAAGTAATTAAAAACAAATAGAAAAGGAAGAAGTAATAAAAAACATAAAAAAATAATCACAAATAATAAATTACAGAAAAAGGTAAGAAATAAAGAAAAAAGTAATTAAACAACAATGAAATAAAAAAATAAGGAAAAAGGTGAAGCGACAATTAGAGAGGGAAAAGTAAAAGACATTCTTTTTTCCTGGAGTTGCTGGATTTTCCTCTTTTTTTTGTCTCACTTTAGTGAAGTGGTGAAAATATTTGTGGTGGTGACAACTGTATTTCTCACAGTTGTTTGTAACAACTGTATTTCTCACAGTTGTTTGTCACAGCTGTATTTCTCACAGCTGTATTTCTCACAGCTGTATATCTCTCAGTTGTATCACACTGTATTTCTCACAGTTGTTTGTAACAGCTGTATTTCTCACAGTTGTATTTCTCACAGCTGTATTTCTCACAGCTGTATATCTCTCGGGTTGTATCACACTGTATTTTCCCCTCACCCAGCTTGTTTTTCTAACTGTATTTTTTCACACTGTTTTTCCACAACTGTATTTTTAATATATGTTGAGTCAAATTACAAATTCCACTTCATCTTTGGGGAGTTACTTTGATGCTGGTGAAGGGTTCTTGATCCAAGGAATTAGTTACTCTCCTCTTCCTTGGTATCACACCTGATTAAGTACCCTCTTCTGTTATTTAAATGCATGCTATACATCAGTCCTCATGGAGACATTATTACCTTTATGGGAAGCGGTTAACCCGTAGGTGTCAGTACAGTGTCTCTGGAATAGGGATAGTCTGTCTGCCTCTCTGCCTCTGTCCTGTCTGTCAATCTGTCCTGTTTGCCTCTGTCCTGTGAGTCACTCTGTCCTGTCTGCCTCTGTCCTGTCTGCCACTCTGTCCAGTCTGCCACTCTGTTCTGTTGGCACTCTGTCCTGTCTGCCTCTCGGTCCTGTCTGTCACTCTGTCCTGTTGCTTCTCTATCCTGTCCGCCACTCTGTCCTGTCTGCCTCTCGGTCCTGTCTGCCACTCTGTCCTGTCTGCCACTCTGTGCTGTCTGCCACTCTGTCCTGTCTGCCACTCTGTTCTGTTGGCACTCTGTCCTGTCTGCTCTCGGTCCTGTCTGTCACTCTGTCCTGTCTGACCTTCGGTCCTGTCTGCCACTTTGTTCTGTCTGCCATTCTGTCCTGTCTGCCACTCTGTTCTGTCTGTCACTCTGTCCTGTCTGCCTCTCGGTCCTGTCTGTCACTCTGTACTGTCTGCTTCTCTATCCTGTCCGCCTCACTGTCTGTCTGCCACTATTCTATCTGGCACTGTGTCCTGTTTACCACCACACCTCGTCTCACTCTCTACCCATCCCACCCTCATCTTCCAGCTCTCTGTGCCTCCCAACCACCTCTCTCTCCACTTCCCATCTCTCTCTGTCTCATCCTCACACACCACCTTACACGTAAAATACTGTAGAGTTAATTCAAAAACAAATTAAGGATCCAGTTTTCCCACTGATAGTAAATAATTTAACCAGAAGTTTGGAATGTCCATAGGGAGTCCTATGAATCAAAACTTTTACACAAAATAAGGAGAAAGAATTTTTTCGTATAGTTATGTGGATGATTTTTTTTGGCTTTGGTTTTGCGATTTTTTTCTGGATACTTAGGGATGATATTTTTGGTTTGTTAGTGGGGTAATTTTCTTTTACTTTGCAGATGCCTTTTTTACGTTTGTGGCCCTCATCTTGTGAATAAATGAGGTTTTGATTCTTTGAAAAATTCTTTTCCTCTTTTGGGATGAAGAAAAAGTGATAATTAGGAAATCTTTTTGGTTTGGGAAGTAGAAAAAAATTGGAGAAATAAAGAATAATAAGAGGAAAACCCCCCCCCTCAGTGAAATACTGTCCCCATGACTTCCTCTGCACGTGTTTATTTTTCCTTACTGTCTGCAGTACACCTATTATCCACATAATCTCTTGTAAATTTTTATAAATAAAGTTCAACTGAGCCATACTAAATTTCCTGCATCATCTCGGGAGACTCGTAGAAGGATGTAAACTTGCCCTTTGACCTTTTAAAGATGTGACAAGATAATTCCAGAGGCCTGAACATGAGGTATCTGATCCCCTGACCTGACCACAGTAAACAAACATTGTAACCCCCGCTTGTGTATCACTTTGCCTTGTGTGCATATAAATACTTGTATTACCACTCCTTTTATTCTGCTTGATGAAGTAGTATATACACAAAAGATTATGCATTCGGTCGTCTCCATTTCCCGTGGTGTGGGTTGTGTACTACCTAATTGTACTCACCTAATTGTGGTTGCAGGGGTCGAGACTCAGCTCCTGGCCCCGCCTCTTCACTGAGTGCTACTAGGTCCTCTCCCTCTCTGCTTCCTGAGCTTTGTCATACCTCTTCTTAAAACTATGTATGGTTCCTGCCTCACTACACTTGCTAGGCTATTTTCCCCTTTTCCCGACGACTCTATGACTGAAGAAATACTTTTCCCAACGTTCCTGTGACTCGTCTGAGTCTTCAGCTTCCAGTTGTGACCCCTTGTTTTCTGTGTCCCCCCTCTGGAAAATTCTATCTCTGTCCACCTTTTTTATTTCCCCGCAGTATTTGTATGTCGTTATCATGTCTCCCCTGACCCTTCTGTTTCCTCCAGTATCGTCAGTCCTATTTCCCCCAACCTTTCCTCGTACGCATTCCCCCGAGCTCTGGGACTAGCCTTGTTGCAAACCTTTGTACTTTCTCTAACTTCCTGACGTGCTTGACCAGGTGTGGGTTTCAGACTGGTGCTGCATACTCCAGTATGGGCCTAACATACACAGTGTTTCAGTGTCTTGAACGATTCCTTATTAAGGTATCTTAACGCTATTCTCAGGTTTGCCAGGGCGCCCGTATGCTGCAGCAGTTATTTGGTTGATGTGTGCCTCCCGGGGACGTGTCGGTGTTATGGTCACCCCCAAAGGGCTTTCTCCCTGAGTGAGGTCTGTAGTCTTTGTCCACCTAGCCCATACTCTGTCTGCGGTCTTCTTTGCCCCTCCCATCTTCATGACTTTGCATTTGGCAGGTTTGAATTCGAGAAAACCAGTTTTTTGGACCACATGTCCAGCCGGTCCAGGTCTCTTTGCAGTCCTCCCTCACCCTCATCCGATTTAATTTTTCTTATCGTTCCTAAATTTGCGAATGGGGGACACTTCAGAGCTATTCCTTCCATCATTCGTTCGCATATATCAAAAATAGCATGGTTAGAATGACCCCTGTGTGTGGGGTTTTTCCACCTATTTGTGGTTGCGGGGTCATTCATGTCCTGGCCCCCCCTCTTCAGTTTGTATAGGCCCTCTCTCCCCCCTGCTCCATGAGTTTTATCTACCTCCCCTTAAAAACTATATATGGTTCCCGCTCCCTACTTCACTTTTTGGCTTTTCACTCTAACTACTTATGACTGAAGAAATATTCCTAACATCCCTTTGATTCATCTAAGTCTTAATTCCAATTGTGAGTCTTGTGTCTGTTCCCCTCTTGGGAAAATCCCTCTTTGTCCCCCTCTCTTTCCCGCGCTATTTTTTATGTCTTATCTGTCTCCCTGACCCTCCTGGCCTCCGTTCGTCGGGCCCGATTTCCCTCAACCTTTCTTGTAGGCAATCCCCCCAGCTCTGGGTATTTTTTGTTGCAAACCTTTGCCTTTTCAATTTCTTGACGTGCTTGAAGGTGTGGATTCAAATGGGGCATACTCAGTATGGGTTGCGTAAATAGTATACGATTCTTAACGAATCCCTTACTGAGGTATCGGAACGTTCCGTAGGTTGCCGGCGCGTATGCTGCGCAGTTAGTTGATGTGCGCCGCAGGAATATGCTCGGTGTTTACTCCCCCAGATTTTTATCCTTGGTGAGGTTTGCAGATTTTGGCCATCTAAACTTTTTGTGTCTGCGGTTTTCTCTGCCCTTTCCCCAAAAATTCATGACTTTGATTTGGCGGGGTTAAATTCAAGGGCCTTTGCTGGCCGGCTTGTGCTTTTCCAGGTTTTTGTAGCCCTGCCTGTGTGTGTGTGTGTGTGTGTGTGTGGGGGTGTGGTGTTTTGTGGGTGTGTGTGTGTTGTTGTGTGTTTGTGTGTGTGTGTGTGTGGGGTGTGTATTTGGGGTTTTTTAAAATATTTAAGGGAAATTTAAAAAATTCCCCCCCAATTCTAAAAAAAAATTGGTAAGATTTAAAACTGTACTTTTGACCCCTAAATATAGCCTTTTAATTAGTTAATTATTTTTTTTATTAAAGATTGCGGTATTCCCCGGGCCCGGGCCTTTTCCAAGTGGGGGCCCGGCCTTGGCTCCCTCTTTGGGGGTGTTTGAGACCAAAGTCCCCCAAAGGCAGGAGGCACAAGTCCCTCCTCATCTTTGGGCCAATTCCCCGGCCTGAAAAAAGCTAGGCCTCTTGGTCTGTCATCCCCCCCCCCAAGGGGGCAAATGGGAATGACAGACTTTGAGCTGAAAGCTCGGACTCAGGCCCCTACCCTCCCCCTAGAAGAGTTAGCATGGTGTGAAAAAATTTAGTTAAAAAATCAGGTAGTCAGGGCTTGATAACGCTTTTAACTAGCTAAAGAACAATCCCGTGGCTTGATAAATTTCCGTACTTTTAAAAAGCAAAGACTGATACCCTTGTCTTCAGTATTTTAAATTTTGCAATTTTTCACAATCACAAACAAATTCCCGAAAATCATAAGAGTAAAATTGGTCAATTACCGTGTAAGGCCCGGTTTTAAAGGGATAATTCAACTACCCTCTTGGCTCACCATTATCAAGATTGGTTCGTATGTTATACAGACTGGTATTCGGAAATCGCAGATGTATGAATGGGGAAATAATTTTTTGTGTGTGCCTCAAATGACTTGAATGGAGAAAAGTTTGTTTACAAGTTTTATATTGCTAGATGCGCGCACACACACACCCCACACATTTGGAGCAGGGAGAGGGAGGACCCAGTAGCGGTCAGTGAAGAGGCGGGGCCAGGAGCTGAGTCTCGACCCTGCAACCACAATTAGGTGAGTACACACACACAGGGTTGTCATAAGTGGAACAATTTGGAGTGATTCAGAGGCGGCAAAATCCATACATAGCTTTAAGAGAAGTGCGATAAAGGTCTTGGAACAGGGAGAGAGTAGACCTAGTAGCGATCAACGAAGAGGCAGGTCCAGAATCTGTGCATCGACCCATAGATGAATATAAATGGGCGAGTACACACACATACACACTACCACCACTACAACACACACACACACACACATATATATATATTTCTTTTATTAAAATATGACCATTATGTGGAGCGTCAATTTCCAATGGTTGATGCATAGGATGAAATGGATGGAACGTTTCATGGGTAAGGCTGTGTAGGCACAGATTTTGTTGGGTTCTGTGCAATACCTGGAAAATGTATCTTCTGGTCGGTTTTAAACTTTAGTGCAGATGTGCTGACTTCAATGGAGACAAACTCTTGTCTCGTGTAGTTGATAGGCTTAAAATCAAATAATCAAACCATTCTCTATAAACTTAATCCCCCGGTTTTTAGGAGTAACCCAAAGTTATCCTTGGGAGGGCAGACGCTGGCGTTTTTTTCACTTGGTATTCAAAATACAATATTATCACGGCGAGGGTTTAACGAAATTTTTTGGATTAAAAATGGATCCTCGCAATGGATAAAACTGAGAAATTCTGGGATACAGTCACAAAAAAGGTCACTGTACACATAATAATAATAATAGTGATAATAATAATAATAATAATTTAAAAATAATATAATAATAATATAATAATAATAATTCATGTTCAGCGCTAACCCCAACTGGGTGTTCAACACAAGACGCGGTGGAGGCTTGATCCTCCGTGTGTGAGCGCGAGACAAACGCCCCTTTATATTGGTACTCACTTCTGACTCAAGATATTGCTAACAATATTTCCCAAACCCATAATTTTGATTTTGAAATTTTAAATCATTCGTTTTTTAAAGACATTTATAAAATTACGAATAAACTGAATATTTAAAAGATGTAACTTGTACAATGGAATCCTAAGGAGAGAGAGGGGAGAGAAAGTTTAAAAGCTCTTAGCTTTTAAATAAAGTTAGGAATCCTTAACTACCTTGTAAACCTTGTTAAAGACAGGAGGGAGAGGGGAAGAGAGAGAGAAGGAAAAAAAGAAAGGGGGGAAGAGAGAAGAGAGAGTATTACTGCAGTTTTTGTGGGTAACCCCAAGGGGGAAAAT
>NW_026470381.1:0-12331 GCF_026875155.1 Cherax quadricarinatus | reverse complement strand
GGCTGCAAGATATCTTCAACAGCAAGGGGCCAGACCTGAGGAAACTGCTCCGGAGGTGGAAAATAGAGAAATTGAAGAAGTTGTCTACTTCAAAGATTAAGAAAACGTGTCCAATGTGGCTTAAAGTGCAAACCTTTTTTGATGAAAATCACCCTCACACATCTATTGCAAGCCGTGCTGGTGACTATTACACTGACAATGTTGTGAAACACTTTAGGAATGTCATAAAGGAACGGGAGGTACAGGCCTCTATGGACAGATATATTGTGCACAGAGGTCCATGACTCTCAAGCTGGTCCTAGTGGCATTAAAAGAAGAAGGGAAGTAATCCTGGAAAAGGACTTGACACCTCAAGTCCTAAAGGTAGGGGATTCCCCTTCTAAACACTAACACCATCCACACTCTCCTCTCCTCCCGTCCAATCAATCATCGCCAGATCTTCAATAAAGGTAAGTGTCATGTAATTGTACATGTCTTCTTCAGTTTGTGTATTAAAATTAATATTTCATGTGGTAAATTTTTTTTTCAATACTTTGGGGTGTTAGGAACGAATTAATTTGATTTCCATTATTTCTTATGGGGAAAATTAACTCGACTAACGATGAGCTCTCAGGAACGGATTAATATCATTGGTCGAGGATCCACTGTACTATTATTTCTTTTGCATTTATAGTCTTAACCCTTTGAGGGTTGATCACGTACTAGTACATCATTGTAGCCACGGTCAGTCACGTGCTTGTATGCATAAATTCTAGCGCCTTCAAATTTAGCAGGATTGAGCTGGTAGGCCTGCATATGATAGAATGGGTCTATGTGGTAAGAGTGCGCAATAGGAAAAACAGTTTTTGCACCTGCACTGAATTGTGGTAGTGGTAATTCATTGCGCCTTTGTCACCAAGCCAAGCATAAGGAATACTTCATTCTCAAGCAGTGTGGGTTTTGGCTGGCTGGCTGGCTGGCTGGCTGGCTGGCTGGCTGGCCGGCTGGCTGGCCGGCTGGCTGGCCGGCTGGCTGGCCGGCTGGCTGGCCGGCTGGCTGGCCGGCTGGCTGGCCGGCTGGCTGGCCGGCCGGCTGGCCGGCCGGCTGGCTGGCCGGCTGGCCGGCGGCCGGCCAGCCGGCCAGCCAAGCCAGCCAAGCCAGCCAGCCAGCCAGTCTGTCTGTCTGTCTGTCTGTCTGTCTCACAGGTACAGTACACATAAATACAAGTATATATAATGTAAATTACCTAGAATAACCAAAAAAATCAAGACTGGCAAATAATATGTATCAGGACTGAGATGTGATGCAGTGACTACTGCATCATGTGTAATATGTGTTGATTCACTAGCAGCTTTCTCTGAGACAGAGAGACGAGCAGACTCTGAGACAGAAAGACAAGTAGACAGACATGTTTATGTGTAAAGTATAAACAAATAGAGCGAAGGCAATGTACCCTCATCAAATGTCACCACTGTCATTAGTGGAGTAATAAGATGAGTGACACATATCTTACACCATGATTCAATTATTATTATAATTATATTCTTCTGCGTATAATTGTATTGATGTGTACCTGTGAGACAGACAGACAGACAGACAGACAGACAACAGACAGACAGACAGACAGACAGACAGCCAGACAGCCAGACAGCCAGCCAGCCAGCCAGCCAGCCAGCCAGCCAGCCATGTTGTTTACACAAACCCATTCTCCCTTCCTCACCAAAATATTGCTGGGACCTATAAATACTATGTATATAAGTATTTCTAGACAATAGTATGTGACTAAAATAGGTGAAAATGTTCACCTGTCAATGTTTGTGCAGTTACTGTGTAGCATACATCGAGTGTATACAGTGGAACCTCATCTTACGAACACCAACCATGCAAATTTTTCAAGATACAAACCGTTGTTCAGTCGATTTTTTGCTTCTGGATATGAACGAAATTTCAGGATGTGAACTTCTCCCCAGGGAGGTTCCTTAAATAAATAAATAAATAAAATATTTATTTCTTTGCAAATGTTACAATGAGTGTTTACGTATATGATTGGAACAAAGAAAGTTACTATCACGCCGAGACATTTTGGGCAAACTTAACCTAATACTAATAGAATATTAAGTCTAGAGAGGTGAAAAGTATACTAGTGGTTCCCAAATATTTTGTGATGGGGGTGCCAACTACGGCACTTTTTTGAAGTTTCTCCTTTCTGTTATTATTATTATTATTACTATTATATTGTATTATCATTATTATTATTATTATTATTATTATTGTTGTTGTTGTTATACTATTAATAATTATTTTAGTATTACATGGTGAATGGCTCTTGTTTTTAGGGAATTGGATCTATGCTCCCATTACCTAAATTAATAATAAAAATAAAAAATTATAAAAATAATAAATATGCACTTAATAATAATAATAAAATAATAATTATAATAATAATAATAATAATAATAATAAAAAAAAAATACATATGCACTTAAAAATAATAATAATTAAAAAAATAAAAATAATAATAATAATAGAAAAATAATAAAATACAATATAATAGTAAATATAAAAAAAATATGTTTTTATATTTTAACATTTTCATAATTTTTTTTTTTTTATATTTTTGGGCAAAGCTTCAAAATACAAATTTGTCCCTCTGGGGGGTGTAGGTACTGCTAGACTACAGCGTCTCATCCAACCAAGGGGCAAAAGAAAGAGGGTGCCGCCTGTCTGCAGCAGACCCTTGGCAGTGTAATTTTGTCTTATATTGTACAAATTTTCCCTTTCACAATGCTTTGCAAAAAAGAGACTGTATTCACAACTGCAGAAAATGATTAAAACTATGAAAAAAATTAGAGAAATGAAGAAGGAGCACATAAGTGAGGCATTGGGGGAGTGTTTCAAATAACCGATATCTAATAAGCATAGAGTCTCCATGAATAAAAAAAGGACTGCCCTTCTAGCATCCCGCTGTTACGGTCTTTGTAACAAGTTCAGATCCTGGCAATTATCCATTAAAATTCAGTAAAATTCAATAGCGCTTCAGGATTACAAAGGTAGGGACTAACTAAAGGAATTAAAATTTTAAAAAGTTTTTTAACAACAAAATTGTCTAGGGGTATATTTCAAATTAAATTAAATTAATCAAATTTAATATAAATGGACACAAGTTCCTACACTTCTCTCATGAAAAGTAGTATTGTGCTGAAACGCATACACTTCTTCATGGGCTTTATTTAAGTTTACCGTCTGGTAAACATTGGTTTTTGCCATTTAATAACATAATAACATACAACACAAAAACTTAGTTTGTTATATATTTATCCAAGTAAAGTTTGTGTGTTTCGTGTGTAAAAAGGGTGCGCTAAAAAAGTTTAGTTTCGCTTATTGGTCTTCAAAAAGGACTCGGGGACTAAAGGGACTTAAAAAACCAGTGGGGACATGGACTTAAAAAGTCCTCACATTAAACTTAACTTCTTTTGGACCAAAAACTGGCAATTCAGAACAGCTGGCTTGAACAAATTTAAATTAAAAATGGGGGACTGATTAAAGCCGAAACCAGCAAAATATAAACAAGGCAAAACAGGCAAACAACCAGAATTTCAGAACCAAAAAGGAGAGATAATTTAACAAAACAACTAAGTAGGGGGGGCCATTTTCTGCAGATCCTCCACAAAGGGGTCACCCAAAAAAAAAACTTCCCATACTAACTGGAATCTAAGTTCAGGGCCATTAGAAAAAATCCCTGGGGACTGTGGGGGGGGGGACAGTACACAGGGATTCCCAGGGGAAACCCAAATTTAGGGTTTCAGAAGCTTTGCCCAGCCTCTGGGGGGACTTGGGAGGTTTCTTGGGGAGTGTTCTATGTGGTGGACACCCACCAAACCTCAGGTTACAATGGGTCGGAAAAATCACTTAAGGTCTAGGACTTATGTTTCTTGTGAAAACAAGAGGTTACACTGCAACCAACAACAAAGAAAGCGGGGGGGATCAAAGGAGATTGAATCTTTCCCAAAAAACCCCAAGGGGGCCCACCCAGGGGAGAGAAGTAGGAGGAAGGGACTCTTGCTAAAAAGAACATCAAAACCAATTTCCCAAGCGCAGGGCCCAGGGCAAAACTGACTCCCAAGGCAAAGGGTGTTGGACCCCCCCTCGGATCCCCACGTTACTCTCCGTTGGGGACTGGCTTTGCTTGCCCAGCAAACACCGAAAGAAAAGACCGGCACCCAGTTGTAACAAAGCGGGAGGGGAGAAAAAAACCCACAGTTAGTTAGACCAAATTGCTTGTCAGCCTTAACTTTTATACACTCGGATAAAACTATTGAGCACTTGAATAATATTATATAATAAAAGGTTACATTCTAAAAACCTAATTTAATATAAAACTAAGTCAAAATAATATTTAATAAAAAGGGGCAATTTAGATTTTACCAAATTTAGCTAAATATCCGCAAAAAAATATAAGGCAATAAAAATTATTATTTTTTGAAACAGGTAATATACCATTAATTATTACTCTGTTAAAACATTCAGGGGTCGGAGCAATAACCCCCCCCCAGCACAAAAACCTTTTGCACTAAGGGAATTGCGTAATATTTTTTCCCAATGATTTTTCTCTTATAATTTACATCATTGCCACTTTAATAAAACACAAATTTAATATAAAAATTTAAAATTTTCGAGAGGTCACTCTTGTGCCACCCCACTTTTTTAACCCATTTTACCAGTGTCTATTTTCACCCAAGTTATGCTGGCTCATTTAACTAAGGGCAGTACACATCATTATATCCTATTTTCTTCTGGCCATACTCGTGGGTTATTGACATCCAGTGTGGGGGGGAGGAGGATTAGGCGTAGGGGCCAAGGGGCATTGAACCACGTGAGGCTCGGTTCAATTAGTAGTGGGAGGATGGGGGGATTTTTATGGAAAAAAAACAGAAGGTCTTGTGCGATAGGACATAGGGGAGATGGGGGGCCATTCCCCCCCAACTCTTAGTAACAGTGGGACCCCCCCGCTTAAACCGATTTTCACCTCCCAAAAATGCGATCAAATTATGTAAGGTGGGTATTTATGTTAAGTGGGTTTTGTACGTTTGTATGTTGGGGGTCTGAAAAGGGACCTAAATTTCTTACTTCACAAAATATTTTCCTTATTTGGGAAAAAAAAAATTCGGTTTTTTTCAGGTTATGCACCTGGAAAACCATACTAGTGGAATGAAAAAAAAGTTCGTTAACCGGGGGGTCCCAATGTTTGGTGGTTTAGTGGAATGCGGGGAAGTTCAGTATGGGGGGGGTCCATTTCCTTGGGTGTATGAGAAAAACTTTGAGGTGTGGTAGTGGGGTAGGAGGGGGGAGGGGGGGGGTTCGGAGGGCCAGGGGGGGACCTTGTGGTTCTGCCACTAAAGTAACTAACCCATCGGCCCAAACACCCAACAACTCTAACACTACTCACCCACTCCGGGGCTTTCTGTTCTCCAACTGTTTCTTCCTCACCACACCAAACAATAGTATCACCCCATACTGTGAATATTATAAAATTAGAATAATTAGGGGAGACATGGAGTATACATAGTTAAAACCATGGGGGGGGCTGGAATAAAAAAGATTTTTATTGTTTTACTTTTACTGAAATTTGACCCATTAAAGCAAGGTTAAACAAATAAAGGTATTGGCAAAAAAAAAAAATTACATTTAATTTAAAATGGCAAAAAAACTCAAAACAAATAAATAATTAAAGGAACGTGGACAAGGGGAGCATCATGGGCTATTACCATTTACAATGGGACCACTGGGATATATGTTGTTACACTAATAGGGAGTAAGGGCAGGGGATTATTGGAGAAGGCCCCACCTTTGGATGTCCTAGCATTTTTTACCTCCTTTCATTGTAATTTATGGTAGTTTGAGGTTGGGGGGAAAAAAATTTGGGTGTGGGGTTGGTCTGAAAAAAAAACATTTAAACTTTAAAAATGGGGAAGTGGGGCCTAAAATACATATCTAAAAAATGGTTCCCCAAGGGGACCAACCCCACAGGAGGCTTAGAGGGGGGCATCCTTTCTTAAAAATAAGTGGGCCATAAATTTTTCTGGGTGTCCGTTTGAAGTTAGATAGGGAAGTTAGTAAGATATTAGGGGGATGGGAGGGAATTGTTCAGTAGAGAATGTTGGTTTTTTAGAGCAGCAGGGAGCCCCAACCCCACTGTATAAAAAAACCCCACATCCACAATCTATATGTAAAAAAAGGAAAGGGGGGAAGGATTGGAAATTAGGGGACTCATTCAAAACAACAGGGCGCCAAGGGGTGAACAAAAGGCAAAAGGGACGGCTTTCCCAACCCTTTTAAAAACAAAGTCTTTAAAAAAACCAAATCCCCTAATCCAAGATGAAAACTTGAAAGTTTTTGGCTATAGTTAAGCCTTCCAAGTGGGGAAGGGAGGTTGTAGGTGGAGGGTTGTGTGAGGCTGGGCTTGGGGCCTTTGTCCCACGATAGGGACTGGGGGGCAAAACGACGGCACCATTTGGATCACTACTGTTTCCTTCATTTTTCGCCAAAGGTTAAAATGTTTTGCCCAGTTTTTTACCGAGTGTCTTTCTCGGATGGCCCAAAAATGTCCTTCCCCAATGGGGGGACTATGTTGAGCAAATCAAAAATGGCCCTTGTTCCCCCCGGAAATGTAAAAACTTGTAAAAACCACTTACCCAGATGCTTGGACTGTTGGTGGGTTGGGAAACAACTATCAGCTTTGGGGGGGACCTAAACTAACATTGGGTATGTTTCTCCATTCCAGTACACGTTTAACTATAATAGAAACCAAATTATCGGGAGGGGATCTTTGCCTTTTCCACTTCTCACTAAAACTGCTTATAATTCTGTTTTTCTTTCAGTGACTTGAACAAAACAAAAACTGAATCCTTGATTAATTCATTCCCATGAGTTAGGGAAATTTAATATCAGTTTGTGTCCAGACTAAGGTAGATGGACAGGGGGAGTTAGTGTCCTCCCCTCGCTGATTCCTGGGGGCCACAAGGTGGAGCAATCCACTAAAAACAACATAATCAAGCAAAATTTCATTATCTCCCACTAACCTCAAAAAACAGGAGGGGGGGGAACAAGGGATGGTTGTTTTATCTTTTGGGACATAAGACTCTTAGTAATTTGTGCTGGAGAGGAAATAAAAATAGGTTTCTATCTCTACAAGCTTTTCAATGGGGCATAATTAATCATCAGTTGGGTATTATCCAAATCACGAAGTGGTTTCCTTACATAATACCAGCATTGAAAAAGGGGGGGATATTGGTTCCCTTAATTGAAAAAAAACAAAAGGGTTCCACTGGGGAAACCCTGATGGGGAAAAATTTTATAACCACTGGTTATTACCCACTGGAAATATAACCCCAGTATAAATTAGGTTGGGTTGTTCAATTGTAAAAAAACTTTGTATAAAAAATTAACTTTTGTAACAGGGCCCCTCCCCATAGGGTTTCTAACCAACTCAACAATACATTTCTTTTCTTTGCAATTAGGGTATTCAAATTTCAGTTCATGGGGCAGTTTAACTTCTTTTCTCTTAATAAAAAACAAGATAATAATACCCAGTGGACTCTGTAATAAAATTATCTCAGGTTAAGATGTGAATTTGGGTTCAAGGGGTCCCTACTTTACCTCTTCAACTTTACATTTAAGGGGGACTTTCATCACTGAACGAAATCCTTTTCGTCAAAGATACCCAAATTCTTGGACGCTAAGTTCCATCTATCCTAAGTAATATTAATCTAAAAACAGCGGGGGATCAAGAGGTTATTACCTAGGATTTGGGTGCATTTTGTTGCCATGGTGAAGTGAGGATTTACGGGGGGGACTTGTTGGTTGGGTGGGGGAGCGCCAAGCCGGCCACAATCGCTTCCTCGCCATCTCTATTCCAAACTTATAGGCAATACCTCTCTTAAGATGTCCCTTTTCTGTACAATAGGTACATTTAACTTTTCCTTCTTCCTTTCGGTTATTCCAAAGGAACTTTCTGTTTTCTTTTACAAACAGGGAGGTGGGGGGGGGGGAACCAGATTCAGGGGAGGTGAGGGAGTTTTAGGTTTTTTTTCTGGTTAAAGGTACAAAAGGGAAAGGGTAACCATTTAAGCCCAGGTACATTCAGGGCCCGGGCACTTGCTTCAAGCTGATTTATAGGGTTGCCAAAAATTTCTAGGGGGGTGGGGGGGGGGGTGGGGGACAATTTTTAGATTTACCTTGGTTTCCTCTGTGGTTTTTAGTTTATGTACAAAGGGTTTTGTGGAGAAATTTCAAATAGTTGTCTGGGGAATGCTGCCAGTTTCCCAGGAAACATCCGAGGGGCCAGTATGATCGATGCAATTATTTCTTTGGGTATGTCAGGATGGGGGGGGTGGACAATTACAGTTGTTAAAAAAAAAAAAAAAAAACCTTGCCTTTTTGTTGAAAAGTAAAACAGGGGATTGAAAAAACCAGGAACCAGGTTCATAATTATTGGCACTTAGCAGGGCTTTCTGGCACCACCTTTCTCAAAAATTGCAACTTTTTTTTTCTCACGGAGCCCAAAACCCCTCTCATACAAAGGTTTGATTCTTATCAATCACTGTAGGATACGAAATGCCCGTTGATAAGGTTAACAAGGTAACAAGGTATTATGTCTCTAGAATAGTTGGCTTGGACTGTGTCTTAAAAACTAATGTTACTTGGCAAAAATGGTTAAAAGGCAGCAGTTACATCAAGTTTGAGCTTTCTTCCCTGTCAAAAAGGCTATGTTTGCAAAACAGGTAGCTTCAGTGGCTTTAACTTGGGCCAGGTTCCAAGCAATAGTGGCCCTGGTATCTTCAAAAACATTCTTCAAAAATAGGTTGTCTAAGTCCACTCCTCCAAAAAATTTAGGGGAAACCATTGGGGGGGCAAGCTTTCGGGCATTTATATGGTGTTCCTTTGTTTGTTACTTAACAAATTTATCAAAACTTTGTTCAAGGATCCTAATCCAGGGTTTTCTGTTTTGTTTCTTTCGGAGTCGAAACCATTTTCCCTCTGGGGGAAAATTTTTACTTTGTTCAATTTCCTCTTGTGCTCTTTTATTTGTTCAGTTTGCTTACCCCATAATGAGGCATTCCGTCCTTCTAAATTGTTCTCGAGAATAGGGGGTGAACCCAGTAGGTAATAACAGGGGAGGAGTTGTACAGAATCTAACAAATTGGGGAGTCTGTGTGGGGTCCCTTAGGTCGGGACAAACCTTTGGTTCAGCCCATCCCTAGGAGGGGGAGGTTTAGATCTGGTCTAGGATAATGTAGGATACAGGTGTAGGCATTACCACAGTAATAGTTATGAGGGGCCTGGAGTTCATACTTACCCAGGCTTACCACTTTGTAAACTATTGTGTTTAGTTGGGGTGGGAAGGGTTGTGAGCATGGGGAAACGGTTTTGCCCAACTAGGGCTTCAGACAGTTTCTGTCCAAATGAGTTTTTGTCTTTCTCCTTCTAACGGGGTCATCAAATTAGGAGGGTCCATACTTCCTAATAGGGGAGGGGGGCCACCTATTTGCTGTGTTATGGGGTACTTAGGGGGGGGAGGGACCCCAAAAACATGTATTTATTAAGTTATAACAGTTACCCTCTGGGGGAATTTTACCTTAATTTTATATTGGGAAATTGTGGATGGGGGAACCTTTGCTCTTAAATGTCAGAAGGACTGATTAACCTTATGGACTAGGGGAAGAAGGGGGGGGGCAGCTGGGTTCAAAGGCCTAATTTTTTTTCTCAATATAAATAGGTCTATACTATAGGGGTTAACCACAATAGGGGAACACCCACAAATTTTAAAATAAGTTAGTTTTTATAAAAAAGTTGTGTATTTTCTTTATGTAAAAAGTAAAATATAAGGGTTGGTGGTAAGGGGAATTGTGGTAACTGGAGTAATTGTGCTTGGGCATAACCAGTCTTTTGTTGTGGGGTGGGGGGGAGCTTAGCCCAGGGCTTTTCTTTCTCTCTTCTCTCCACTGGGACTCTCTCTCTCTGTGGCTCATGGGACTTTTAAAACTGGGCCCAAGGGAATCTCTGGGGTCCTTCTCCTATCTTTTTGGGGGACAGCCATATTGTTTGGTTTGCCTCCAGGGGTGAGAGTTTTTATAATTTTAAGGTTTTGTATGGGGGCCAACCATTTAACCCAGTGGTGGCTCTAAAAAGTGTGTCAAAAAAAACCCATGGTTAGAGCCCTGGGAGTTTTAATGCAAGAAGTGAAGGACAAAGTTTAATAAAAGGGTACAACCATTGTTGGGGAGAAACAGCTATGGTGAGTAGTGTAGATTCTTTGGTTTTTAAAGGTGTGGAGGGCTGTAATTGGTATATTCTTGTTTTACAATAATCTATTGGAGAATTTTACAGTTATTATTATTTTATAGTTAGTAGTTTACATAAACCTGTGGAGGGAGGGGGCTCTGTTGGAGAGGGATTATGAGGACACTTCTGGGGGAATTGATCAGGCCATAATGTAAGGTAACTTACCCCTTAGGGGACCAAGATTTTAAGGGGGGGGCCCATTAAGTAAAAGGCTTCTACCCCAACACTAGAACATGTAGTGAGAAATCCTTTACTATCAAAGTAATAAAGGGGGACAACCCCAACGTAAACATGGGGGGGGCCTGTGTCCGGGGGGGGGGGAGGGGAGGTTTATTTGGGGGACTGCCTAAAATAACTCAAAAAAAACATTTCTATGGAAAAAAAATATATGTTTTGCTTTGTATGGGGTTTATTAAGTGAAACGGTTGCATGTTTCTGGTAAGAAAAGATTTTTACCCAAGGTGGGGGTCCGTGGAAAAAGGTGTTGTTTTTTCATTTATTAGTTTTAACCAGGTTGGTTTTTTCTATTCCTTTAGGTTGGGAGTAAAAAAGGTTGAGGTAAAACACAATTTTTTGTATGTGGTTATGGTAAGTGCTATGTGCAATAGTTTACATTTCAAACTTTTTGTGGTATTTTTATTGTTGCCTTGGGAAAACTTTGGTTCCAACTGTACTGTAGTGGGGGAAGGCCAAGTGTTTTAAAAAACCCCCCCATTTGGGGAGGGTCGGGGGGGGAACCCAGGGCCCCTTCTCCGAAATAAAACTGTCCTTCAGGGGTCGGGCCCAAATTTAAAAAAAAAAAAAAAAAATATTTTCTCTTATGAAAAGATAGAGAATCTTTTCCCCGATCATAAAGACACCAAAAGTTTGAAATTTGATAGAAAACTTACGGAATTATGCTCTCGCAAAGTTAGCGGTCTCGGCGATGTTTACGCATCGGCGATTTTGCCCACTTTGAGCCCCATTTTTTCGGCCAATTTCACTGTACTAATCGACAAAAACATGAATATTTCGATAGAACTCCATTTTTTTTTCTATCGAAAGGGTGCAAGAAACCACTCATTTATGAAATTCTAACTATCCAGTTCAGTGGTCAGAATTTAGCAATTTTGCCAATTTCACACAAATTTCAAAAGATTGCCAATTTCCGAATAGGGTCCAGAATAAAACAAGAAAGACATTCCTGGCACTAAAAATGACATTTCCTCTAGTCATTAGTCATGTCTCAAGGCCCCTCTATAATTCTTTTGCTTTCCACTTTGAATTTTTATTTTCACAAAAATATAAGATTTACTGTTATATGCAGACTACTGCATTAGTGTAAAAAAATGGTATACATATTATTGGTGCACCTGTGAAAGAATATTAGACTCACCAGTTGACGTGTATTGCATGCTATGGCACGATTTGTTTACTTTTGAAGTTTGGTAAAAATCGAACATTTTCTGCTACTTTGAGCTCAATTTCAAGGCACCTTTCTTTGTAAAACCAGTCAAAATCGTCTCAATTTCTATAATATGTATTCCATTCTATAAAATGAGACCAAGAAAACTAGAATACAACAATAAATACCATACGAAAATACACTGCAAAGTCGCTGATTTATTCAAAAAAAATGGTAAAAGTTTTTTTTTTCTCATTATGCACTGTGTGCTGCAGGATTTTTTTTAGACTGTGCACACTGACCACATATACCCATTCTTTCATATGAAGGCCTACCAGCTTTCTCCCACTAGATTTGAGGCCGCTAGAATTTATGAGTACTAGTACGTCAAAAACCCCTACACGTAAGACGTACTAGTACGACAAAAACCCTCAAAGGGTTAAAGATAAAACTATGTCAGAAGATGAGTCTTCAGATTTTTTAGGCTTCAGGGAAGAAGGTAATAATTCATCAGTAAACATGCCTGTTAACAGTGAACATGAGGGATCACCTACTCCAGGTGATATGGAAATGGAGAGAATGAGACTGAAATTAGCTGTACTAGAGGCTGAAAAAGAAATTAATGAA
>NW_026470380.1:0-10898 GCF_026875155.1 Cherax quadricarinatus | reverse complement strand
ATATGTGACACAAGACTACTTTTCAGACTATAACATTTCAGACACTGTGAACATTGATAGGGTTTATGTTCCTCATGTTTCTCCATATTTTTTAAATGAAGATATTACATTTAAAATATTTTATTCATACAACAGAGGTATAGTTAACCTTCCTTATGTACTCACTTGTCTATTTCAAGAATTTTTTTTTAGTTATTTAGGACACTGAACACAGTTTTTCTTATGAACATATTTCCATGTTAAGATACATTCAGGAAAACTTTTTCTACTTATGTGCAACAATAAAATTTATATTTTGTGTTAAAAGACTATCATAATTTTTATTTTGTGTCAAAAGATTAATGTATGTACTAGAACACTGCAGATACACTCAACAACATTTGTATTATTATTTTCTCTTGTGTTTATTAAATAGATTTTTCTGAAAATTATTAATTACAGTTTTAGTAACTTGTATTGATGTATTAACTGCAATGGATATTTAGATAGAATTCCCAATATCAAAAACAAAATTGTTTAATTAGCAATACTTGGCAAGTTACAAATTCACAAGAATAACAGTGTTGCCTTTCTTGAAGTACTGAAGATACAGTGTCTGGCAAGACACAACCTGCAGTTGTTGTTCAAGACACACTGGTGCTTCTTGAAGTACTGAAGATATAGTGTCTGGCAAGACACAACCTGCAGTTGTTGTTCAAGACAACTGGTGCTTCTTGAAGTACTGAAGATACAGTGTCAGGCAAGACACAACCTGCAGTTGTTGTTCAAGACAACTGGTGCTTCTTGAAGTACTGAAGATATAGTGTCTGGCAAGAACACACCTGCAGTTGATGTTCAAGACAACTGGTGATTCTTGAAGTACTGAAGATTAGTGTCTTGCAAGACACAACCTGCAGTTGTTGTTCAAGACAACTGGTGCTTCTTGAAGTACTGAAGATATAGTGTCTGGCAAGACACAACCTGCAGTTGTTGTTCAAGACAACTGGTGCTTCTTGAAGTACTGAAGATACAGTGTCAGGCAAGACACAACCTGCAGTTGTTGTTCAAGACAACTGGTGCTTCTTAAAGTACTGAAGATATAGTGTCTGGCAAGACACAACCTGCAGTTGATGTTCAAGACAACTGGTGCTTCTTGAAGTACTGAAGATATAGTGTCTTGCAAGACACAACCTGCAGTTGTTGTTCAATGACAACTGGTGCTTCTTGAAGATACTGAAGATTAAGTGTCTGGCAAGACACAACCTGCAGTTGATGTTCAAGACAACTGGTGCTTCTTGAAGTACTGAAGATATAGTGTCTTGCAAGACACAACCTGCAGTTGTTGTTCAAGACAACTGGTGCTTCTTGAAGTACTGAAGATATAGTGTCTGGCAAGACACAACCTGCAGTTGTTGTTCAAGACACTTACACTGGTGCTTCTTGAAGTACTGAAGATATAGTGTCTGGCAAGACACAACCTGCAGTTGTTGTTCAAGACACTTACACTGGTGCTTCTTGAAGTACTGAAGATACAGTGTCTGGCAAGACACAACCTGCAGTTGTTGTTCAGACACTTACACTGGTGCTCCTTGAAGTACTGAAGATACAGTGTCTGGCAAGACACAACCTGCAGTTGTTGTTCAAGACACTTACACTGGTGCTTCTTGAAGTACTGAAGATACAGTGTCTGGCAAGACACAACCTGCAGTTGTTGTTCAAGACACTTACACTGGTGCTTCTTGAAGTACTGAAGATACAGTGTCTGGCAAGACACAACCTGCAGTTGTTGTTCAAGACAACTGGTGCTTCTTGAAGTACTGAAGATACAGTGTCTGGCAAGACACAACCTGCAGTTGTTGCTCAAGACAACTGGTGCTTCTTGAAGTACTGAAGATACAGTGTCTGGCAGAACACAACCTGCAGTTGTTGTTCAAGACACACTGGTGCTTCTTGAAGTACTGAAGATACAGTGTCTGGCAGAACACAACCTGCAGTTGTTGTTCAAGACAACTGGTGCTTCTTGAAGTACTGAAGATACAGTGTCTGGCAAGACACAACCTGCAGCTGTTGTTCAAGACAACTGGTGCTTCTTGAAGTACTGAAGATACAGTGTCTGGCAGAACACAACCTGCAGCTGTTGTTCAAGACAACTGGTGCTTCTTGAAGTACTGAAGATATAGTGTCTGGCAAGACACAACCTGCAGCTGTTGTTCAAGACAACTGTGCTTCTTGAAGTACTGAAGATACAGTGTCTGGCAGAACACAAACCTGCAGTTGTTGTTCAAGACTACTGGTGCTTCTTGAAGTACTGAAGATACAGTGTCTGGCAAGACACAACCTGCAGCTGTTGTTAGACAACTGGTGCTTCTTGAAGTACTGAAGATATAGTGTCTGGCAAGACACAACCTGCAGTTGTTGTTCAAGACACACTGGTGCTTCTTGAAGTACTGAAGATACAGTGTCTGGCAAGACACAACCTGCAGTTGTTGTTCAAGACACTTACACTGGTGCTTCTTGAAGTACTGAAGATACAGTGTCTGGCAAGACACAACCTGCAGTTGTTCAAGACACTTACACTGGTGCTTCTTGAAGTACTGAAGATACAGTGTCTGGCAAGACACAACCTGCAGTTGTTGTTCAAGACACTTACACTGGTGCTTCTTGAAGTACTGAAGATACAGTGTCTGGCAAGACACAACCTGCAGTTGTTGTTCAAGACACTTACACTGGTGCTTCTTGAAGTACTGAAGATACAGTGTCTGGCAAGACACAACCTGCAGTTGTTGTTCAAGACACTTACTCTGGTGCTTCTGGAAGTACTGAAGATATAGTGTCTGGCAAGACACAACCTGGTAGTCTTCCACAAAATACTTCTGCAATAAAAACCTGAGTCAGTATAGTACAATATTCCACAATTACCAACACAACATACTGAGCAAGAAAATAATTTTTTCTATTATCACATGTTTCACTAAATACAATTTTCACTTTTAACTCATTCACTGTCAGTCCCATGATACAGTATTAGGACTTAGAAACCAGTTTGTATTTCCATAATACTACTCAAAATTCTAGTGGCTTCCAGTCTTGAAGGAGATAACTGGTAGGCCTACATATGAAAGAATGGGTCTGAGTGGCCAGTTTACCTGGAGTTTACCTGGAGAGAGTTCCGGGGGTCAACGCCCCTGCGGCCCGGTCTGTGACCATGGCCTCCTGGTGGATCAGAGCTGATCAACCAGGCTGTTGCTGCTGGCTGCACGCAAACAACGTACGAGCCACAGCCGAGCTCAGATCAGGAACTGACTTTAGGTGCTTGTCCAGTGCCAGCTTGAAGACTGCCAGGGGTCTGTTGGTAATCCCCCTTATGTGTGCTGGGAGGCAGTTGAACAGTCTCGGGCCCCTGACACTTATTGTATGGTCTCTTAACGTGCTAGTGACATCCCTGCTTTTCATTGGGGGATGTGTGCATCGTTTCTGCCAAGTCTTTTGCTTTCGTAGTGAGTGTTTTCATGTGCAAGTTCGGTATTAGTCCCTCTAGATTTTCCAGGTGTATATAATCATTATCTCTCCTCCTGCGTTCCAGGGAATACAGGTTTAGAACCTCAGCGCTCCCAGTAATTGAGGTGTTTTATCTCCAATATGCGCACCGTGAAGTTCTCTGTACATTTTCTAGGTCGGCAATTTCACCTGCCTTGAAAGGTGCTGTTAGTGTGCAGCAATATTCCAGCTAGATAGAACAAGTGACCTGAAGAGTGTCATCATGGGCTTGGCCTCCCTAGTTTTGAAGGTTCTCATTACCATCCTGTCATTTTTCTAGCAGATGCGATTGATACAATGTTATGGTCCTTGAAGGTGGAGATCCTCCGACATGATCACTCCCAGTCTTTGACGTTGTGTTTCGCTCTATTTTGTGGCCAGAATTTGTTTTTGTACCTCTGATGTAAGATTTTAATTTCATCATAAAGAAAAAATCCTACACACTATGTACATGAAGAAAAAAACTGGGACTGTGTTTTGGTTTAAAACAGCAAATTTGCAGTGTATTTTTGTATGGTATTTATGGCTGTGTTATCCTAGTAGTAGGTTGGTAGACAACAACCACTCAGGGAGGAACTACTGTCCTGTGGTAGTAGGTTGGTAACAGCAACCACTCAGGGAGGTACTAGCTCCTGTGGTAGTAGGTTGGTAGACAACAACCACCCAGGGGAGGTACTACTGCTGTGGTAGTAGGTTGGTGACAACAACCACCCAGGGAGGTACTACTGTCCTGTGGTAAGTAGGTTGGTAGACAACAACCACTCAGGGAGGTACTACTGTCCTGTGGTAGTAGGTTGGTAGACAACAACCACTCAGGGAGGTACTACTGTCCTGTGGTAGTAGGTTGGAGACAACAACCACCCAGGGAGGTGATACTGTCCTGTGGTAGTAGGTGGTAGACACAACCACATCAGGAGGGTACTACGTCCTGTGGTAGTAGGTTGGTAGACAACAACCACTCGGGGAGGTACTACTGTCCTGTGGAGGGGTTTGGAAACAAAAACCACCCAGGAGGTACACGTCCTTGGGGAGTGGGTTTGGTAGACGAAACCACCCGGGGGTACTCTGTCCGTGGGTAGGTTGTAAAGAAACCACTCAGGGAGGACTACGTCCTGTTTAGTAGGGGGTGACACAACCCCAGGGAGGTACACTGCCCTGGGTATAGGTTGGGTAGAAAACAACCCCCGGGGGGTACTACTTACGTGGTAGTATTTGGTAACAGCAACCCCAGGAGGGTACTATGTCCTGGGGTAGTAGTTAGTAGCAACAACCACTCAGGGGGGTACTACTGTCCTTGTATGGGTGGTAACAAAAACCACTCGGGAGGTACACTGTCCTTGGTGAGGTTATAGACAGCAACCCTCAGCGAGGATACTGCCTGGGAGTGGGTTTGGGAGACAGCAACCACTCAGGGAGGTACAACGTCCTGGGTGTAGGTTGGAACAGCAACCACTCAGGAGGACAAAGTCCTGTGGTTGGGTTGGTAGAAAACAAAAAACTCAGGGAGGTACTACTGCCGGGGATATTTTGGTAGACAACAACCCCCGGGGAGGTACACTGTCCGTGGAAAAAGGGGTTGGTAGACAGAACCCCCAAACCAGGGGGACTTTTCCCTGTGGTAGTAGGTTGGTAACAGCAACCACTCGGGATTCTCGTCCTGGGTAGAGTGGTAGACAACAACCACTCGGGAGTCTACTGCCCTTTTGGGTAGTGGGTTGTAGACGAAAACCACTCAGGAGGTACACTGTCCGGGGTGTAGGTTGGAACAGCAACCATCAGGGAGGTACTACTGCCTGTGGTGTAGGGGAAACAACCCCCACCCAGGGGGTTATACTGTCCTGGGAGTAGGGGGAGACGCAAACCATCAGAGGGGTACTAGCCGTGGTAGTAGGTTGGAACAGAACCACTCAGGAGGTACTCGTCCTTTGGATGGGTTGGGTAGACAAACCCACTCGGGGAGGATACTGCCCGGGGGTAGTGGGTTGGGTAAAACAACCGCCCAGGGGGGTACACTTTCCTGGGGTGTATTTGGTAGCAAAAAACCCCCCGGGGGTACTACCGTCCGTGGTAGGGGTTGGGTAACAAAAACCCACCCAGGGGGTACACTGCCCCTGTGGAGGGTTGGGTAGACAACTACCACCCAGGGATAAACTTCCGGGGGTAGTGGGTTAAACAACAACCCCCCAGGGAGGTACTATGTCCGGGTGTAGTTGGGAAACACACCACCCCAGGGGGGTACACTGCCCTGTGTATAGGGGTAGCAACAACCACCCGGGGAGGTACTACTTTCCTGGGGTATGGGTTGGTAGACAGCAACCACTGGGGGAGGTACTACTTCCTGGGTATGGGTTGGAGACAGCAACCATAGGGAAACAACGTCCTGTGAGTGGGTTGGTAGACACAACCACCAGGGGGGTAAATGTCCTGGGGTAGTAGGTTGGTAACAGCAACCACCCAGGGAGGTAAACTGCCCTTTTGGGTTTGGGTTTTGGTAGACAAAAACCCACTCAGGGAGGTACTACTCCCCGTGGAAAAAGGTTGGAGAAAACACCCCAAAAGGGGGACTACTGTCCTGGGGTATAGGTTCGAAACAACAACCACTCAGGGAGACTACGCCCTTGGTAGTAGGTTGGTAACAGAACCACTCAGGGGGACTACGCCCTGTGGTAGTAGGGGGAAGCACAACCACTCGGGGAGGTACTACGCCTGGGTAGTATTTGGGTAGACAGAAACCCCCCAGGGAGGTACACTGTCCTTGGTAGGGGTTGGTAGACAGAAAACCACTCGGGGAGACACTGTCCTTTGTAGTGGGTTGGAGACGAAACCCACTCAGGGAGGTACACGTCCTGGGGTATTGGTTTGGTAGACACAACCATAGGGGGTACACTTCCGTGGATAGGTTTGGTAGAAAAAACCAACTCAGGGAGGTTACACTGTCCTGGAGTGGGTTGGTGACAAAAACCCGCCCAGGGAGGTCTCGTCCGTGGTAGGGGTTGGTAGAAAACAACCCCCGGGGGTACTACCGTCCTGGGGTAGTGGGTTTGGAGACAACAACCACCCAGGAGGTCTACGTCCTGGGAAAGGGGTTTGGTAACAGCAACCCCCCGGGAGGGGTATACTGTCCGGGGGAATGGGTTGGTAACAGCAACCCTCGGGGAGTCACTGTCCTGTGGTAGTATTGGAAACAACAACCACTCGGGGAGGAACTACTGCCCTGTGGAGTGGGTTTGTAGACAGAAAACCCCAGGAGGTACACGCCCTGGGGATAGTTAGTAGCAACAACCACCGGGGAGGACTACTGCCCTGGGTAGGGGTTTGTAACAAAAACCCCTCAGGGAGGTACTACTGCCTGTGGAGTGGGTTGGAGAACAACCACTCCGAGGTACTACTGCCGGGGTATGGGTTTGGTAACAGAAACCCACTCGGGGAGGTACTCGTCCTGTGGTAGTAGGTTGGAACAGAAACCACCACGGGGGCACTGTCCTGGGGTAGTAGGTTGGTAGACAAAAACCCACTTAGGGAGGTACATGTCCTGGGGTTATAGGTTGGTAGACAACAACCCCAGGGAGTACTACTGTCCTGGGGTATAGGGGGTAGACGCACCACCAGGGAGGTACTATGCCTGTGGTAGTAGTTGGTAACAGAAAACCACTGGGGGAGGTCTACGCCCGGGGATGGGTTGGGAAGACAACAACCATCAGGGAGGTAACGCCGTGGTAGTGGGTTTGGTAGACAGAAACCACTCAGGAGGTACTCGTCCTGTGGTAGTAGGGTAGACAGAACCACTCGGGGAGGTACTACCCTGTGGGTATAGGTTCTGAAAACAACCACCCAGGGGGTACTACTGTCCGTGGATAGGGGGAGACGCAAACCACTCAGGGAGGACACTGTCCGGTAGTAGGTTGGAACCCAAAACCCCTCGGGGGTACTACTGTCCTGTGTAGTATTTGGTAGACAGAACCCCACTCAGGAGGTACTAGCCTGGGGTAGTAGGTTGGTAGACAAAACCCATCAGGGAGGTATACGCCTGTGGTAGTAGTTTGGTAGACAACAACCGCCCGGGAGTACTACTTTCCGTGGTATGGTTGGTTTGACAACAACCACCCAGGGGGGGTCACCGCCTGTGGTAGTGGGTTGGTAACAACAACCACCCAGGGAGGTCTACTGTCCTGTGGTAGTAGGTGGTAGACAACTCCACCCAGGGGGGTAATTTCCCTGTGGTATAGGTTTAACAACAACCACCCAGGGGGGGTACTACTGTCCTGGGGGTAGTAGGTTGGTAACAGAAACCCCCCCGGGGAAGTACTACGTCCTGTGGGTATGGGTTTTGGTAACAACAACCACCCGGGGAGGTAATGTCCTGGGGTAGTGGTTGGTAACAGCAACCACTCAGGGAGGTACTACTGTCCTGGGGAGAGGTGGTAGACAGAAACCACTCGGGAGGACACTCCTGGGTGTAGGTGTAGACACAACCATCAGGGAGGTACTACGTCCTGGGGGATGGGTTGGTAGACGAAACCCCCCAGGGGGGGTAATACTGTCCGTGGTGTAGGTTGGTAGACAACAACCACTCGGGAGGTACTACGCCTGGTATAGGTTGGAAAACAAAAACCACCGGGGAGGGATACTGCCTGGGGTAGTAGGTTGGAGACAACAACCACTCGGGGAGGTATATCCCCTGGGTATGGGTTTGTAACAGCAACACTCAGGGAGGTACTACTGTCCGGGGTAGTGGTTGTTAACAGAAACCACTCAGGGGGGTTCTACTCCCCTGGGTTTAGGTTTAGACAAAAACCCACCCGGGAGGAAACCTGTCCTGGGGTAGTATTTGGAACAGAAACCACCAGGGGGGTACTATGTCCGGTATAGGTTGGTAGACAGCAACCCCTCAGGGAGGACACGTCCTGGGTAGAGGTGGTAGACGAAACCCACTCAGGGAGGTCTACTGCCCTTGTGTGGGTGTAACAGCAACCACTCAGGGAGGTACTACTGCCCTTTGGATGGGTTTGGAGCAACAACCCCGGGGGTCCCTTACCTGGGGTAGAAAATTTTGGTAGACAAAAACCCCCCGGGGAGGTACTACCGTCCTGGGTATAGGTTGGTAACAAAACCCACCCGGGAAGGTACTACGTCCTGTGGGTAGAGGTTGGTAAAACAACCCCCCAGGGGGTACTACGTCCTGGGTAGTGGGTTTGGTAGACAACCCCCCCGGGGAGGTACACTGTCCTGGGGTTAGTAGGTTGGTAGCACAACCACCCAGGGGGGTACTACTGCCCCTTGGTAGTGGGTTGGGTAGACAACAACCACCCAGGGAGGTACTTACCGTCCTGGGGTAGTGGGTTTGGGTAGAAAACAACCAAATCAGGGGGGTACTACGTCCCCCAAGTAGTGAAAAAGGGAAACCGAAAATTGTTTTCATATGGTGGATTGCTGGTTCTTTTTTCTGCCCTCAAAAAATGCAAAAATTCAGGTACTTTTCCTACTTCTTCTTACATTTAGGTCCACTAACATACATTACAAGCATAATATACACACCCTTGGGGTTTTCTGCTATTTATTTCTAGTTCTTGTTCTTTTTATTTCCTCTTGTCCCAGGGGGAAGTGGAACAGAATTCTTCCTCCATAACCCATGCGTTTGTAAAGGAGACTAAAATGCCGGACAGAGGCTAGAAACCCCCTTCTCCTGTATAAATTAATAAATTTAAAAAGAAAAACTTTCGTTTTTTTTTTTGGCCACCCTGCCTTAGTTGGCCACCCTGCCTTAGGGGGCCACCCGCCTTTGGGCCCCCGCTTGGGGGCCCCCCCTCCTTGGGGGCCACCCTCCCTTTATTGGGCCCCCCTGCCTTGTGGGCCCCCCTGCCTTGGGGCCACCCTGCCTTAGGGGGCCACCTCCTGGGGGGCCACCGTCCTGGGGGGCCCCCGCCTTAGTGGGCCACCCTCCTTGGTGGCCACCCCCCTTTAGGGGGCCACCCGTTTTTGGGGCCACCCGCCTTGGGGGGGCCACCCTGCCTTGGGGTGGGCCACCTGCCTTAGTGGGCCCCCCTGCCTTGGTGGGCCACCCCCCCTTAGTGGGCCCCCTGCCTTGGTGGGCCCCCTCCCTTAGTGGGCCACCCTGCCTTGTGGGCCACCCTCCCTTGGTGGGCCACCCTCCCTTTGTGGGCCACCCTCCTTGGTGGGCCCCCCTACCTTGGTGGGCCCCCCTCCCTTGGGGCCCACCCTACCTTGGGGGCCCCACCCTCCCTTGGGTGGGATATGGCTGGTTTTTTGAAAAAAAAGATTTAGGGTTTTTTCTCTTTTTTTTCAGTATTTGAAAGAATGGAGTTTAATTACAGAAATAAGTGATTTTTGAAGGGTTTAACAACAAAATAGCTTTAAAGTGAGTCAAATTACTGGAAGTGTTCAATTTTTTGACGAGTTCAGGAATAAAAAAATCACTCACACACCCAAAACACATCAACTGGGGGGACTAATAGCTTTCACAAATCACTGATTTTATTTATATTATTTTTTACAAATTTCGTGTTTGCATAACAATAATTTTATATTTTTTTTGTGAATAAAAATCAATAGGAAAGCAAACGTAATATAAAAGTTCCGGGACATAACTAAGAAAAACAAAATTTATTTTAGTGCTAGGCATGACAGCATTTTTTATTATGGCCCCAATTTGAAAAAATTGGCCTTTTTTGAATTTTGTATGAAATTGCCAAATTACCAAATTTTTCCCTCCTTTTTGGGTAAAAAAAGGGAAATTTTAATGAAACTGTAAAGCTTGATCAAATAGAACAATGGAGTAATATAATACTCAAATAAAGCTTAAAAAGACAAGGGGTTTTGCGTCGAAGGCGAAATATGCCGGGGGTATATAAAAAAGCTAGGGGAGAAGGGGGAGAAAAGGCTGGGAAAAGACACTAGGGCTATTTACAAAATTTGTTAGTAAAGCTCTGCGACAAAAAGTAAAAAGTGATTGTAAGTCAAAGGCCACCACTTTAAAAAGGGGAAAATAAAGGGAAGAGCGACCCGGCAGGGGTCAGTGGGGGAAACCCTCAAATTTACTTTAAACCAACAATCCTCAAAAAATGGTGAAATGAAATAGGGACCTCAACCCGCAAGAGGGGTGGATTCGTTTCATTGAAATAGGAAACACTTCTCGTTTTTCAGGAGAGTTACTAGTAGCCAGGGTAAAGAGTAATGAATTTTTGTGGTTTGACTCAGCTAAGATATATGGACTGGCTTTCCCCGTTAGAATAAAAGGGGAGAGAGTGGCACACTGGAGCTGGGATTGGTAACAAGTAACAGGGTTGGATAATAGTCAGTAATGGGAACAAGCCCATTTTCTGTTTACAGGCGGTTTAAAAAGATTTAGGGAAGGGGATTTTTTT
>NW_026470379.1:0-11899 GCF_026875155.1 Cherax quadricarinatus | reverse complement strand
GCCCTGCCCCCCCTAAATTCCCCCTGACTGCCCTGCTAGTTTACCACCCCCGCTGGACCCCTCGTTTGGGAACTCCCCCTTTCCTAGACTCCCCTCGTTTTGTCTCCCCCTTCGCTAAATTTCCCCCCCTCGCTAGACTGCCTTTGCTAAATCCCCTGCAGCTGCCCTCGCTAGTTTTCCCCCCTCGCTAGACTGCCCCTCGCTAGACTGCCTCCTGACTCCTCGCTTGCTCCCCCTCGTATCTCCCCTCGTAGACTGCCCCTCAGTAGCTCCATCGCAGTCCCTCCCAAAAACCTCCCTCTCGCTGGACTGCCCCTCATTGACTGCCCCCGTAGCTGCCCCGCAAAACTGCCCCTCATTAGACCCCCCCCCCATCCCCCTAAAACCCCCCCGTTGCTTTGGGTATAGTTTTCCCCCTCGCTGGGCTCCCCCTCGCTAACGCCCTCGCTAACGCCCCCCTAGACTCCCCCTCACTAGGCTGCCCCCCCACAGACTGCCCCTCGTAACGCCTCTCCTAAATGCCCTCATTAGACTGCCCCTCACTAGACTGCACATCACTAGACTGCCCCTCGCTAAACTGCCCCTCACTTGACTGCCCCTCGCTAACTGCCCGTCATTGCCTGCCCTGCTAGACTGCCCCCATAGACTGCCCCTCGCTAGACTGCCTCTCGCTAGACTGCCCCTCACTAGACTGCCCCTCTCTAGACTGCCCCTCTCTAGACTGCCCCTCACTAGACTCCCCCTTCGTTTGACTGCCTCCGCATACTCCCCCTTTCACTAGACTGCCCCTCGCAGACTGCCCCTCACAAGACTGCCCTCAGTAGACTTCCCCTCGCTAGAATTCCCCCTGGTTTAGCCTGCCCCTAATAGACTGCCCCTCGCTATGCTGCCCCTCGCTAGGCTGCCCCTTGCTTGACTGCCCCTCATTAGACTTCCCATCGCTAGAGTGCCCCTCGCTAGACTGCCCCTCGCTAGACAACCCCTCACTAGACTGCCCCTCGCTAGACAACCCCTCGCTAGACTGCCCCTCACTAGACAGCCCCTCGCTAGACTGCCCCTCACTAGACTGTCCCTCACTAGACTGCCCCTCGCTAGACTGCCTCTCGCTAGACTGCCCCTCACTAGACTGCCCATCGCTAGACTGCCCCTTGCTAGACTGCACCTCGCTAAAGTGCAGCTGGCTAGACTGCCCCTCGCTCGACTGCCCCTCGATAAACTGTCCGTCGCTAGACTGCCCCTCGCTAGACTGCCCCTCGCTAGACCGCCCCTCGCTAGGCTGCCACTCGCTAGACTCCCCCTCGCCAGACTGCCCCTCGCTAGACTGTCCCTCGCTAGACTGCCTCCCGCTAAACTGCCCCTCGCTAGACTGCCCCTCATTAGACTGCACCTCGTTAGACTGCCCCTAACTTGACTACCCCTCGCTAGTCTGCCCTTCGCTAGACTGCTAATCGTTAGGCTGCCCCTGGCTAGACTGCCTCCAGCTAGACTGCCTCTTGCTAGACTGCCCCTCGCTAGACTGTCCCTCACTAGACTTCCCCTCGCTATACTGCCCCTCACTAGACTGCCCCTCGCTATACTGCCCCTCGCTAGACTGCCCCTCACTAGACTTCCCCTCGCTAGACTGCCCCTCGCTTGCCTGCCCCTCGCTAGACTGTCCCTCACTAGAATGCCCCTCGATAGACTGCCCCTCGATAGACTGCCCCTCGCTAGGCTGCTCCTTGCTAGGCTGCTCCTCGCTTGACTGCCCTTGGCTAGACTGCCCCTCGCTAGATTGCCCCTCGCTAGACTGCCCCTCACTAGATTTCCGCTCGCTGGACTGCCTCTCGCTAGGCTGCCCCTCGCTAGACTGCCTTTCGATAGACTGTCCCTCGCTAGGCTGCCCCTCGCTAGACTGCCCCTCGCTTTACTGCCCCTCGTTAGACTGCCCCTCGCTAGACTGCCCCTCGCTAGTCTGCCCCTCGTTTGGCTGTCCCTCGCTAGACTGCCCTCACTAGGCTGCCCCTCGCTAGACTGCCCCTCGCTAAATTGCCCCTCGCTAGACTGCCCCTCGCTAGACTTCCCCTCGATAGACTGCCGCTCGCTAGACTTCCCCTCGTTAGACTGCCCCTCGCTAGACTACCCCTCGCTAGTCTGCCCCTCGCTAGACTTCCCCTCGCTAGACTGCCCTTTGCTAGACATCCCCTCGCTAGGCTGCCACTCGCTAGTCTTCCCCTCGCTAGACTGCCCCTCGCTAGACTGCCCCTCGCTAGACTGCCACTCGCTAGACTGCCCCTCGTTAGTCTGCCCCTCGATAGACTGCCCCTCGCTAGTTTCCCTCAAAGACTGGCCCTCTCTAACTGCCCGTCCCTAACCTGCCTCTCGCTGGACTGCCCCTCATAAACGACTCGAGCCCACGCCGTCTAGTACTGCCTCGTCTAGGTAGACAGGCCCCTCGCTAGACTTGCCCCTCGCTAGACAAAAACCCCTCACTTGCTGTGCCCTCGCTAGTCTGGCAGGCTAGACTGGCCTCTCGCTAGACTGCCCTCACTTTGCACCTTGCCCCTCACTAGGCTGGCCCCTCACTAGACGCCCCTCGCTACACTGCCCCTCGCTAGCCTGCCCCTCACTAACTGAGCGCCATTCACTGGACCTGCCCATCACTAAGACTGCCCCTCATTGACTGCCCCCCTCGCTAGACTGCCCGTCCCCTTGACTACCTCCTCGCTAGACTGCCCGTCACTGACTGCCCTCACTAACTGCCCCCTCGCTATTACTCTGCCTCTCGCAAGACTGCATTTTCGCTAACTGCCCCTCTCTCTAGACTGCCCCTCTCTTGACTGCCCCTCACTAGACTGCCCCTCGCTAGACTGCCCCACACTAGACGGCCCCTTTTTAGCTTAGACTGCCCCTTCACTATACTGTCCCTCACTTTTAGACTTTCACCTTGCTAGATCTTGATTGCCCCTCATTTAGACTCCCCCTCGCGTTGCAGTGGACACACAGCTCCTCGCACAACACACTGTCCGTCGCTAGAACTGCCTCCCGAGTAAACTTGACTGCCCCCTCGCTAGACTTGCCCCTCATTAGACTGCCCCTCGCCAGACTGCCCCTCACAATACTTGCTCCTCGCTAGACTGCCTCTCGCAAGACTGCCCCGACAAGACTGCTACCATCACTAGACTGCCCAACGCTAGACTGCCCCCTCACATTGACGCCCCTTCGCTAGAACCTGTGCCCCGTCCCTTGACTGCCTCTTCGCTAGACTGCCCGTCACTAGACTGCCCCTCATCTAGACCCTGCCCATCGACTAACTGCCCTCCCTCGCCTCTGACTGCCCCTCACGTTGACCCTGCGCGCCCTTCGCTAGACTGCCCCGCCCTTGACTGTTGCCTCTCCAGACTTGCCCGTCACTAGACGCCCTCACTAGACTGCCTCCTCCGCTGGACTGCCCCTGCGCTAGACTGCCCCTCTCTAGCACATGGAGCGTGCCGTCCTACACACACACGAGCACTGCCCTCTCGCTCTAGGCTGAGCCCCTCTCTAGACTGGTCCCCTGTCTCTGACTGACCCCTCGCTATACTGCTGCCCCTCACTAGACTGGCCTCCCTCCGCTAAGACTCAGCCCCTACGACTCAGACTATTGCCCCCTCACTTTACTGCCTCTCTCACTAGACGCCCCTCGCTAGACTTCTCTCGTTCGTCTAGACTGGTGACACCCTCACTTCAGACTGCCCCTCGCAGAACTTGCCCCTCGCTGAGAACTGCCCCCTCGCTAGAACTGGCCCTCGCTAGACTGTCCAATTCCTCTAGACGCCCCTCACTAGAGAATGCCCCTCGCTAGACTGACCCTCGCTAACTGGTGCCCCTCGCTAGACTGCCCTCCTCACTAAGACTGTGCCCTCGCTAGACAGCCCCTACTTAGCTGCCCCACGCTCAGACTGTCTCTCACTTACTGCTCGCCCCTCACTAGACCTGAACCCTCGCTAGACAGTCCCCGCTAGACTTCCTCCCATATCGACTCCGAGACGCGCGTTATCGCTGACTCCTTCCACTTCATAGCACTGCCCCTCGCTCTCAACAGCCCCTCACTAGACTGCCAACCGTCACTAAGACTGCCCCTCGCTAGACTGCCCCTCATATCTAGACTCCCCCGTTCGCCGCGGGGCAGACTGCCCCTCGCTAAACTGTCCCTACGCTAGACTTGCCCTCCCCGCTAAACTGACCGCTCTGCGCTAGAACATAGCCCCTCCATAGAGGACGACTGCCCCGGCGATATAGAACTCAGCCCCTTTAACCTGACTACAGCCCTCGCTAGACTGTGCCCTTCGCAAGACAGTGCTCGTCGTAGGCTTGTACCCCTGGCTAGCCTGCCTCCAGCCTAGACTTCGCCTCTCGCTAGGAACCCTCGCCCCTCGCCTAGACTGTCCTCACTAGACTTCTTCCCCTCGCTATACCGTTGCCCCTCACTAGACTGCCCTCGCTATACTCCCCCTCTCTAGACTGCCCCTCTAGCTAGACTGCCCCTCGCCTTACACTGCCCTTCGCCTTGCCTGCCCCCGGCTAGACTGCCCCCTCGCATACATGATTGCCCCTCGCTATACTGCCCGTCGCGCAACTGAATGCCTCTCGCTGGCCTGCCTTCTCCGCTAGCTGCCCCTCGCTAGACTGCCATATTCGATAACTGTCCCTCGCTAGGATACCTCTCTCTCGCTATATACTGCCCCTCGCTTACTGCCTTTCGATAGACTGCCCCTCTCGCTAGTCCCCTGCCCTTCGTTGGCTTGCCCCTCTCTAACTGCTCTCATTAGGCTGCCCCTCGCAAGACTGCCCCTCGCTAGAACTGCCCCTCGCTAGAGCGTGCCCCTCGCTAGCGCTTCCTTTCGATAAACTGCCCCTCGCTAGACTTCCCCTCGCTAGACTGCCCCTCGCAGACTGCGCCCCTCTCTAGACTACCCTTCGCTAGTCTGCCCCTAGCTAGCTTGCGCCCTCGCTAGACAGCCGCGCTTGCAAGTCCATCCCCGTCGCTAGGCTGCGCCCTCGCGTGTGTGCGCTAAAGTCTCCCCTCCGACTATACTGCCCCTCGCTAAGCCCTTGCCCCTCGCTAGACTGCCACGAGACTGGGCGCTTAGACCTGCTCCTCGTTCTCTGTCTGCCCCCTCGCTAGACTGCCCCCTACTAGACTACCCCACATAGACTGGTCCCTCGCTAGACTGTGTGGCCCCGTCCCCTAACCCCCCTCGCTGGACTCCCCACATATATGCTGGCCCCTCGCTAGAACTGCCTCTCTCTAGACTGCCCCCCGTCATCATAGACTGCCCACATCGCTGGACTGCCCTTGGTCAGAACTGCCCCTCACTAGACAGCCCCTTCGCTAGACTGCCCCACGCAGACAACCCCTCACTAGAACTGCCCCTCGCTATGCTCCAGTCGCTAGACTGACCCCTCGCTAGACTGTCCTCTCGCTAGACTGCCCCTACTAGACTGCCGCCTCACTAGGCTGCCCCTCACTAGACTGGCCCCTCGCTAACTGCCCTCGCTAGAGTGCCCTCACTAGACTGCCAATCCCTATACTGGCCCCCTCGCTAGACTGCCCCTCACTTGACTGTCCGGCCCTACACTCGCTAGCACTGACCACGTCCCCTCTGACTGCCTCTCGCTAGACTGCCGTCACTTCAGACTGCCCCTCACAGACTGCCCCTCGCTAGACGCCTCTCGCTAGACTGCCCCTCGCTAAGACTGCCCTCTCTAGACTGCCCCTCACATGACAACTGCCCCACCTAGCGTCTGCCTTGATTCTCTACAGAACAGCCCCTCTCTAGAGACTGCCCCTACGTCTACTCTGGCCCCTCACTCTAGACTCTGTGCCCCTCGCTAGCCTGCCCACTCGCTCGCCATGCCCTCGCTAGAACCTCTGCCTCTCACTGCAGACTGGCCGCCCTTCCCTAGACTTCTTTCGCTAGGACTGGTGTCCCCTCACTAAGACTGCCCCTCGCTAGACTGTGAGCCCCTCGCTAGAAACTTGTGACCGTTATCGCTAGACTGCCCCTCGCTATACTGCCCACGCTACCTGGCCCCTCTCCTAGACTTGCTCTTAGCACTACAAGACTCTGCCCCTAGCTGACTCAGACTGGACACCCTCGACTACGACTGCCCCCTCGCATAAGAACTGCCCCACCGTAGACACCTTGCTCCCCCGCATAGACTGTGCCCCTCAACTAGACTTGCTAATCGCTAGACTTTGCCCCTCACTAGACACTGACCCTCGCTATTTGACTGGACCAACGCTAGACTTTCTCACGCTAGAACTGCTCCCCTCACTAGAACTAGCCCTCGCTAGACTGCCCCTCGCTAGACTTGCCCGTCCCTTGACTGCCTCTCGCTTTGACTCTGCCCGTCCACTAGACGAGCGCCCCTCTAGACTGCCCCTCCGCAGACTGCCGTCTCGCTAAGACGCCCGCTAGTACTAGCCCCTGTCTAGACTGCCCCTCTCTAGACTTGCCCCTCACTAACTGCCCCACGCTAGACTGCCCCTCTCTATCTGCCCCTCTCTAGACACTGCCCTCGCTAGACTGCCCCTCCCTAGACTGCCCCCTCGGTAGACTGCCCTCGCTAGAACGTCCCCTCAGCTAAATCACTGCCTCCACTAGACTGCCCCTCGCTAGATCTTTACTCTTCGCTAGACATGAGACTGCCCCTCCAGACTGCCCCTCCTATAACTGCCCCTCGCTAAACTGCTATACTGCCCGTCGCTAACTGGCCCCTCGCTAGACTGCCCCTCGCTAGACCGCCCCACTCTCGACTGCTCTTTCACTAACAGCCCTCCTAGACTGCCCCCGCTAGCACCTGCCCCCTCGCTAGACTGCCCCCTCACTATACTGCCCCTCGCTAGAACTGCCCACCACTAGACTGCTCCTCGCTAGAACTGCCCCTCACTAGACTGAACCCTCCGCTAGACTGCCCTCCCACTATACATAGCCCCTCGCTAACTGCCCCTCACATAGACTGCCCCTCGCTAGACTGCCCCTCACAGACTGCCCCTCGCTAGACTGCTCCCTCACGAGCGACTCTGCCCCTCGCTAGACTGCCCCCTCACTGAGACTGGCCCCTCGCTAGACTGTGCCCCCACAAGACTGCCCCTTCTCTCTAGACTGCCCCTCGCTATACTGCCCCTCGCTAGACTGCCCCTTCATTAGAGCCTGCCCCTTCGCTAGACTGCCCCCTCGCTAGACACAATAACGTTACATCGGGCCTATTTATATGATTAATGCTGACATGAATACGACTTAATCCTGAGAGTCCCACACCTCAGAAGTACCGGACAGTCTTATGATTTTATTGTCTTATAAATGCTAAGGGATTGTGATCGGAAATACAGATATTATATTAGGCGAAACGTTCCAATATCGCAAAAAAGACTTCTAAAGAAGCTACCAATGAGGTTTAATGCCTCCTTATTTCACTGTTTAACTAATTATCCAGAGTCAATATGGGATTTAAAACATGATGATAAATCAGCAAACTGGGATGCAAACAACTTTAGTATGTGATGAATCTCTTTGATACGTAGCCTCAGACTGCCCTATAGCGTAGCACTACATCAATAGCAAGATAAAAGTGTTTTTCGTGAAAATGGGACTTTTGTAATACAAGAGAGGACGTACGGAATCGTTTTTAATTTTCAATATCTTCATTACATTCCAGGGTCCATTTAAAGGTTACTCTAGGACAAGTTAATCAGTCAGAGGAGCGTTAAATTGTGCAAAGTTGGTACAAAATCCTTTCCGGTAGTGCTTGGAATAGGGAATTCATACTGGCCTTTACTTTTAAGGTATAAGCAGATGTGGGCGCGACAACTTTCCCATGTCCTACATTGAAAACTTAAATATCTAATAAGTGTTTGTCCAATAGCTCTAGGGAGTTGAATAACGCTTCCAGCGAATAAGGTGTTCCTCTCCCAAGAGTCAGTCACTAAACACTACCAAATCATCAAGATATGCCTCATCTCCATCCAAAGGTCGAGTCCAGCTCGTTCATAAGTCTCTGAAATGTTGAGGGCCGCGTACATAACCCTAAGGCAATAACTCTGTAATTGAAACAGAACCATCTTTAATTGCAAAGGCTTGTTTTGGTCTCTACCCTTTGGAGCATAGGACACAGACTTCGGTGTACTTACCCTCGCAGTAAATGCGAACATCGACTCCGAATGTAAAATCTGGAGACGTATCTATCAGGATCGTCCTATTCGAAGGAAGAGGGTATCCGTCCGAGTATGTGACAGGAAATAAGCTTACGGTAGTCCATACACATGCGGAATTTTCCTTCTGGTTCCGGAACTAACAGGCAAGGTGTACGGCCCAAGGACACTTACTTATTCGTTCTGCCATGCCATGTTTCGAGAAGAAAGACAACTTCTTGCTTCAACATCTGAAATTTACTTGGTCTCACTCTATCAGGGTACTTGTTTGATGGACGCAATCGAGAGCTCGACTTCGTGATAGCCTAGAGTATAATTTTTTGGCAAACATCTCCAAATAAGCTTTTTTATCAATTTCCATATAGGCTCCACTATTTCTTGCTATTCTTTTTGAATCGTTCCAGATTGTTAAAAAGTTATCAGATTGAGTAAGCTTCAAGAATTTCTTAAGGTGAGCGTCGGCTCTTTGACACCTTCTGAAGATGTTATTTTTCTCTGATTGTAGATAAAGGTAGTGATGGATGTGGTAGGTAGTGTTTTGGAATGATAAGATTCATTTTGATTTTATGTGAAATACTTGTCCTTTTTCCAGGTATCTTAACTACATAATTCTTACAATCAATTTTACCCTCACGCACTCTATAAGGACCTTGGTAACATGGAATAGACGCATGAACCGGAAACTAACCTCTGAAACCGTGTGACTAAATCTTTAGTTTATGAAATTAACGGTAGCTTCTTCGCTCGTTTGTCGTACCAAATTTTCAGTTTCCCTTTTGAGCATTCACGCAAATTTTCTTGCGTTAAGCTCTCAAGCAAAAGCACAAAACCGTTCCCTGCATCAGAGCTGGTGATGATTTTGTGAGGATGTTGTCTTGCCAGTTCCAGTATCTTCAATACAGCCAGTGCCTCGGACCTGATGCCCCGTACATGAGTTTCAAACGGAGTGAAACTCGTACTCTTCCTTGTTCTACTGTTTCGTAATGCTCAAAAATAATAAAGGCATCCCCTCATCCCAATCTTGGGAAAACTGTCACAATATCTCTTAGCATAGCTTTTAGAGAGTCTGGTGAAAGTCGTTCCAGAGCTCCCTTTGTGAATTTGAGGAGATAACTCGTGGACAACAAAGATCAATACCCAAGTGGGACATTGCTTCTCTTGAAAGTTTTTAGAAGTAAAGTTCACGTTCTCCTTGGTCTGACTGAATTCTCTGGGGATCCCCACTAAGAACAGAAATTATAAGTAAGGAAAGAACACTCACCGAGAGTAATTTTCCTAACAGGGAAAGCTTCCGGATATCTTGTACTAAGTATTACTCTCATGATTGTAAATAAATTATACCTGAGTTTATAAGAACCATCTCGATAAGCATACTTGACATTTCCTGATACGCAGTCATGGATTCACAAGAGGCCCTTCATGTAGCTAAACTAATAGTATATTAACTTTCTTTCAGTAAAGCTTTTCGAACAGGCTGTAGACTCACGATAAAGAATTTTATATTATTTACTTAGATTATAGTACAGGCTTTTTGATAGAGATCCGTTTCCGCACCATAGACTGTTAAAGAAAGTGGGCAGCTCATGGCACTGCGGGAAAAGTGCTCTCGTGTTGATACGAGTCATGGCTACAGCACTTGAGCATGAAGCAGAGAGTGTCCTCGCGTTCCTGTTCCACCAGGGATCGCGTCTTGGGCCCGACTTGTTTGTTTATAATATAAAATCAATGATCTTGATGAGGGAATAACTATGATATGAGCAAATTCGCCGATACGACAAAGATAGGTAGGATAATAATTCAAACGTAGATGTTATGGAACTTCAGGAGGATTTAAACAAACTCTATTCTTGGTCAGAAAAGTGGCAGATGCAGTTCAATGTAGATAAATGCAAGGTTCTGAAGCTTGGGAGTGCCCATAACCCTAGTACTTATAAGTTAAATGATGTAGAACTTAGCCATACAGATTGCGAAAAGGACTTGGGGGTTATGGTGAGCAGCAACCTTAAACCAAGACGGCAATGCCTAAGCGTACGTAATAAGGCAAATAGATTACTGGGATTTATATCAAGAAGTGTAAGAAACAGAAGTCCAGAGGTAATACTGCACCCTTTTAAAAACCCCATTAGAAAGGGCCTCACCAGTTTTGGCAGCTCAGTTTGGTCTCCTTATTACAGAATGGACAAAAAATTCTTTTAGAAAAATTAGGGTTGGGATGACTATTTTTAATACATAGCTTTTAGAAATTTTCCTTTTGAAGAAAGATTGAAGACTTTTTAATTACTTTTCACTTTTTAGACGAAAAATTGAGGAGCCCTGATCAAAGTTTTTAAGTGGAAGATAGGGATTAATAAAAGGGGGAAAATTAAAAGGGCTTGAGGAAGTCTCTCCAAGAGAGAAACCCCCAGTAATGGATTTAATTAGATAAGTTTAGATTTAGAAAGGACTTTGGAAAGTTTTGGTTTTTGGAAAAAGGGTAGTTGGGTGAGTGGAAAGTCTACCCCAGTTGGGTTATTGAGGTAGGGGCTTTGGGTGTTTCGAATTTGGTTGGATAAAGTACATGGTGGGGGGGGGGTTTTTGGAATTTTTGGGGGGACTTTAAAAATAAAACTATTTTTGGGTGGCTTTAAAATTTTGGGGTTGGGGGAAAAGTTTCGGTTTCTTTGGGGGAAATTTTAAAGGACCTGCCTAGGGTTTGGGGCCCAAAAGGCCTCCTGCGTGTTTCCCCCTTTCTTATGTTCTTGGGTTCCCTGAAGGGTCCTTTTGGGGGGGTCCCCCACAATCAATTTAGACGAGAGAAAGGTTTCTCCTCGTGAAGGGAAAAAGAAACGGGTGGCCCGGGGAGGGGTTTTTTGGGAGCTTACCCCGCCCTTTTGGGAAATTTGACATTCTTTAAAATTTTTTTACTTTCTTTTTCCCCCTCTTAAGGGCCAATAAAAAATTTTTTTTTCTATTTTTCCTAAAGTCTTCCTTTTTTAAAATGTCCCCCCTGGGGGGATATTTTGAGGGAAAATTTAAGAGTGGGTTTTTCGGGAAAAAAAGTTGGAAAACTATAAACTCCTCACGTCTTTGGAAAATTACTTTTTCCCCCTTTTTTTATAATGGGTCCATCCTTGTAATATAACAAATTTTTAATTTTTTGGCCTTTTTCCTCGGGGAAATGCTATTTCTTCTATAATGATTCAGGTCTGGATCTAAAGTTTGAGCCTGAATCCCGATTTTACTTCCGAGGGCCTTTTCCGGGAACCCCTCTGGGTTAATATGGGTTGTTTGGTTTAAAGGTTCCCCCCTTTTTATTGGGATTTCTGAATAGCAAATCTAAACCCAGGTCTTTATTTTCAGTTTGGGCCTTTTACAATCTGCGGAGCGAGACATAGCACGGGGTAAAAAATTTTTTTTAAGGGAAATTTAAAGTGGACCTTCGTTTAATGCTTCTAAAAATTTGTGGGTTTCAGAAGAGTTATTTAAACCCAAACGATTTTTTACAAAAACCCTTTGGGGGTATACATCTTTCCCCTTAACAGTCCAACAACCTGAATTTGGGGAATTCTTTACTAGTTTCGCCCAAAAAGTTATCCAACCCAAAATAGTCGGGGATTTCCAAAAACCCCTTTATGCAATGGTTTCTTTAATTAAGGGGCCCCCATAAGCCTTAACGAAAATTTATTTTTTGGTGTCCAAAATGATTATTAAGGGGTAATAAGTCTGTCCTCTTAAAAAACAGAATAA
>NW_026470378.1:0-32584 GCF_026875155.1 Cherax quadricarinatus | reverse complement strand
TTTTTTCCCAGATTTCCTGCCAGAGTTACCAAGTGCATAGTATGTGCACAGCTTGTTCCGCTTGCCTGGGTTTCTGTGACTGTTTTCCCCTGTTGGTGCATTTTTTCCCTGTCTTACTTCTTCCTCCCTAGCCCCAACAATGGAGCTCCCACCAGTTGTTTTTGGTAATTTATCCTCACTATTGCTATTGGAGCCCTCTTGTTTGCTATTTCCTGCGGAATTTCTAGTTGCAATATTGGTTTTATCTTATTTTTTGACTACACTTGTTTCCTTACTATGGCTCCTGCCCCCTATGAGGTCATTTATATGTATTCCTTCCTGCGTATTAATTCCGACTCCCTGGACAAAATCTCCAGCTTTCACCATTACTGTCTCCAGGACAGCTCCAGCTCACCATTTCTGTCTCCCAGGACAGCACCTCCAGCTTCACCATTACTGTCTCCCAGGACAGCACCTCCAGCTTTACTATTACTGTCTCCCAGGACATCCCCTCCAGCCTTACAGTTTGTGACTACATGGCCAGTATTCAAGGGCAATCCCATTCAGCCCAGATTTTTATGTTCCCATCTGTTGTAGAAAGCTTCCAGGTTTTCTATGAAAGCAGCTTTGATGTTGTCCTCTTTTAATACCCTTGTGATTTTAGTCCACGGATTTTCCTCATTTGGGCATACCCAGAAACACTTCTCTGTTTTAATACTGCTTGTAGCTAGTTCTGGGATATCTGAACAAGGGGCGTGACACCAATTTCCACAAAAATGACAGTTTATCCATGTGGAAGCCCGTTTGTTTGACTGACCACAGACTACACACAGCTTCATAATGATTTGAATGGTTGATTTACTGCAATTCTACCAGCAACCTCTTGAATATTATATTAATAACCTTAATTGAAGCTCTAGCTATTTGTATTATGAGTGATCCAGCTACATCAAATGACCACCAGAGAATATCTGGTAAGTGGAGAGATTATGTACAAGTGTTTTTCCTTGATGGATATATCCATGTGTAACCTACCCCCACCCCTTCATTCAGCTACCCTAATATAATCTATACAGTCCACAATTAATTAGTAGCACCGTACTTGTGTGTGCTATCCAATCCATACTGGTCTCGGATAGATATGGATAAGATTGTGAGGTCGAAGGAACCACTTGCCGTGACCAGGGGTGGTTAAGTTTTCTCACATGTCTACACGGGGTGACTACGGTAAACAATATGGTTGTCTCCCAATGAGTTTACTTGTAAGCATGTAATGTTGAAGTACATAAAGGTAATCACCCCTAGAAAATTTTCCATATATGTCATAATGTGTGAGAGGAGTAAATGGTCTGTGTTGTTGTTGGGTTTAAGGGCCGCCACTGAGAGAAGCCGTGTTGGTGGAGGTGAAGGCTTTGGCCACCACTACCATCAAACTTAAACAATGTATGTAATTTATAAATAAAAAATATTTACATTTTAATTTATAAATAAGTAAGTTTATTCAGGTATACACAAATACAGTTACATACATAGATTATCATACATAGCAGCATATGTGTAAAGTACCCAGGATAACCCAAAAAATTCAAGAGTGACATATTTCCATTGGTGTCCTTTTATATTTACACTTATATTTACTTTCATACTTACACTTTTATATTTACACTTACCTTGGAGGAGATGTTAGTTTAGTTAGTTTGATGAAGGAAATGTTGGCAGAGGTTTAGGGTGGTGGAAGAGAGCAGGACGGTGTATGTTCAAGAGGTCCTATACACAGCCAACAACATTGGAGGGTTACTCTCATGTGGTTTTTCTTTCACTCGCTTAACTTACTTGCTACACTGTTAATTCTACACTTTACCGCTGGCTGGAGCTATAACCTTTATCAATACCTGAATCACTGCAGAAGGCACATTCTTCCCTCTCTCTTCCTCCTCTACTTTAGTACTTTACAATGAGTTTTTTCTTGAATTCTATCATGTTTCTCGCCTTCTTTACCAAAGGGCTGGCACTAGGAGCTTTCTTTGGGCCCATGGTGGCTTATTTAGTAGTTGCAAGCACAAAAACAATAAATTATTATGAAATGTGTTGTATGAACCCATGGGGTGATGGTCACATGCTGGTAAACAATGGCACACTGAGTGCGAATAGTGTGGGAGACTGGCTTTGTGTGCGCGCTGACGGGCAGACACATACCAGAAGGTCGCTGAATCACGAGTCCAAATCACAAACCACAAAAATAAATTTTGCCGAAAAAACTTGCCAAAAGTGGATTTCACGAAAGTCATGGCCGCCGAACGGCGGGGGGTCCACTTTAATATGTTTGGGTGGGGTGGCCAGGAGGGCTATCATACCTAACTTGTTACAGTAAATACTACTCATCTTTTGCCCTCCATTAAGACTACAAATATTTTGCTGTAAATAATGAGCGTACTGTGTGTGTATTTTACTTTTATAATGCCAAGTTCTATTGCTAACTTAATGTATGTTAGTGAAAACTTGTTATCTGGCATTTATAAGTGCATAAAATGGCGTTCTACTTTCCGGCAGTAGCCTGGAACCTAACCTGCCGTATAAGTGGGGTCCTACTGTATATGATTTTTGTTAAATTTTTTTTGTCAGTTTGTTGGTTATCTTACTGAAACTTGGGCAATGTACGAGGGAAAGATGCTTCTTAACTATACCAGAAATGAAAAAACTCGGATGAATAAATAAGGGAATTCACTTCTTAGCCATTAGCCGCCACTTGTGGCATATTTCTATGCTTTTTATAGTTGTATTCTCGTTTTTTTTAGTCTCATTGGATAGGTGGAAATTATTACAAAAATAGATATGATTTTGATTTGGGTTTTACAATGAAAAGTACCCTTTAATTTGAGCTCAAAGTAGCGAAAATGTTAAAATTTTTGCTGATGTTCAATGAATTTTCTTGTGTAAGTCAAGTTGATTAATTTTATTAAGTGCATTTTAACCTAACCATTTTGTAATTCGGCGAACTCAATAATCCAGCACACTACAGGTCCCAATGATGCCGGATTTGTGATGGCAGACCTGTTTACCTGGAGTTTACCTGGAGAGAGTTCCGGGGGTCAACACCCCCGCGGCCCGGTCTGTGACCAGGCCTCCTGGTGGATCAGAGCCTGATCAACCAGGCTGTTGCTGCTGGCTGCACGCAAACCAACGTACGAGCCACAGCCCGGCTGATCCGGAACTGACTTTAGGTGCTTGTCCAGTGCCAGCTTGAAGACTGCCAGGGGTCTGTTGGTAATCCCCTTTATGTGTGCTGGGAGGCAGTTGAACAGTCTCGGGCCTCTGACACTTATTGTATGGTCTCTTAACGTGCTAGTGACACCCCTGCTTTTCATTGGGGGGATGGTGCATCGTCTGCCAAGTCTTTTGCTTTCGTAGTGAGTGATTTTCGTGTGCAAGTTCGGTACTAGTCCCTCTAGGATTTTCCAGGTGTATATAATCATGTATCTCTCCCCTGCGTTCCAGGGAATACAGGTTTAGGAACCTCAAGCGCTCCCAATAATTGAGGTGTTTTATCTCCGTTATGCGCGCTATGAAAGTTCTCTGTACATTTTCTAGGTCGGCAATTTCACCTGCCTTGAAAGGTGCTGTTAGTGTGCAGCAATATTCCAGCCTAGATAGAACAAGTGACCTGAAGAGTGTCATCATGGGCTTGGCATCCCTAGTTTTGAAGGTTCTCATTATCCATCCTGTCATTTTTCTAGCAGATTCGATTGATACAGTGTTATGGTCCTTGAAAGCGAGATCCTCCGACATGATCACTCCCAGGTCTTTGACGTTGGTGTTTCGCTCTATTTTGTGGCCAGAATTTGTTTTGTGCTCTGATGAAGATTTAATTTCCTCGTGTTTACCATATCTGAGTAATTGAAATTTCTCATCGTTGAACTTCATATTGTTTTCTGCAGCCCACTGAAAGATTTGGTTGATGTCCGCCTGGAGCCTTGCAGTGTCTGCAATGGAAGACACTGTCATGCAGATTCGGGTGTCATCTGCAAAGGAAGACACGGTGCTGTGGCTGACATCCTTGCCTATGTCGGATATGAGGATGAGGAACAAGATGGGAGCGAGTACTGTGCCTTGTGGAACAGAGCTTTTCACCGTAGCTGCCTCGGACTTTACTCTGTTGACGACTACTCTCTGTGTTCTGTTAGTGAGGAAATTTATAGATCCATCGACCGACTTTTCCTGTTATTCCTTTAGCACGCATTTTGTGCGCTATTACGCCATGGTCCACACTTGTCGAAGGCTTTTGCAAAGTCTGTATATATTACATCTGCATTCTTTTTATCTTCTAGTGCATTTAGGACCTTGTCGTAGTGATCCAATAGTTGAGACAGACAGGAGCGACCTGTTCTAAACCCTTGTTGCCCTGGGTTGTGTAACTGATGGGTTTCTAGATGGGTGGTGATCTTGCTTCTTAGGACCCTTTCAAAGATTTTTATGATATGGGATGCTAGTGCTATCGGTCTGTAGTTCTTTGCTGTTGCTTTACTGCCCCCTTTGTGGAGTGGGGCTATGTCTGTTGTTTTTAGTAACTGTGGGACGACCCCCGTGTCCATGCTCCCTCTCCATAGGATGGAAAAGGCTCGTGATAGGGGCTTCTTGCAGTTCTTGATGAACACGGAGTTCCATGAGTCTGGCCCTGGGGCAGAGTGCATGGGCATGTCATTTATCGCCTGTTCGAAGTCATTTGGCGTCAGGATAACATCGGATAGGCACAAAAACGGGTATAAAGTCTGAAATAACACATACACAGTCTTTCTTAATAGAATTTTCTGAGGGGTATGAAAAAATTGATTTTTAGGTGTGATATGCCATCCCCAATGTAATATCCCCATGTGATATACCATCCCAATGTAATATCCCCATGTGATATACCATCCCAATGTAATATCCCCAGATTGTAATTTAAGTAAACTTACTGTCTCCTATAAATAAAAACAGCTGTACAACTTAAACTATGATCAGTTTCTCTAGTATTAAGTAGTCTGTAAGCCATTAACTTTAGTCTGTCCATAATGCCAAGGCAAGATAGTGGCTCTATTTGCACTGCAACCCATTACTGTAATTACATAATCTCAATGCACTCTTGCAAAGAAATAAAAACTGTATTGTTTAATTTAATACTCATCCAATTGTTTATTTCCACTTCTATGTCGATAACTGTCAATAATTTGCTAGTGCCACTCAACTCTTAGCTACAATTTCAGTTCACTATATCACTGCTCATTCATATCTTTATCTCTCACACGAAAATCACTCACTACGAAAGCAAAAGACTTGGCAGACGATGCAACATCTCCCCAATGAAAAGCAGGGGCGTCACTAGCACGTTAAGAGACCATACAATAAGTGTCAGGGGCCCGAGACTGTTCAACTACCTCCCAGCATACATAAGGGGGATTACCAACAGACCCCTGGCAGTCTTCAAGCTGGCACTGGACAAGCACCTAAAGTCGGTACCTGACCAGCTGGGCTGTGGCTCGTATGTTGGTTTGCGTGCAGCCAGCAGTAACAGCCTGGCTGATCAGGCTCTGACCAACCAGGAGGCCTGGTCACAGACCGGGCCGCGGGGGCATTGACCCCCAGAACTCTCTCCAGCTAAACTCCAGGTATATCACTTATATGATAGTGCAATACTCATCTGTTTGTTTATTTCCACTTCTCTGTTGACATCTGGCAATAATTCGCCAGTGCTCCTCAAAAATATATACATCCATATATTACACACTATGCACTGGGGATTTGCAAGATTGTTGTAATCTACAACTTAAGATTACTATCACCAAACATCAATACCCTCATCACTCGCTATATTATGTACGACGATATAATCCTTCAGCATACAATAACATGACTCATTGTGTGGAAACACCTTTAAGCCTAAGTTCCCACCCATTCCCCATCTAGTACTTATTTATAATAATTTTGTCTAGGTTTCCTGAGGTGTCTAGTTAATTCCCTGGGGAGTGAACCAAGATGCCCTCTATTGAGCAACTTTACCAGCAGCTTGAGGAGGAATTGAGGATAGTGAAACTCGAGATATGGTGATTGACAGAGGAAAACAAGAGGGTTCATAGTAGTCCTCCTGTTGTGAGTCCTCAGGTCAAGAAGGGAACCTGGGCAGTGGCTGGACAGCATGGAACAAAGTTGAAGATCAAGAAGATGAATGGAGAGGTAGAAACAATGAAGAAGAAAGAGACTGCTGTGGAAACTTCGAACTCCTTTTTTGTGCTACCAAATGAATGTGAGTCAACTACTGGGAATGTCACAATGAAGAACAAGGAAGGTAAGAATATTGTGCTTGTTGGGGACAGCCAGTTTAGGTACATGGATAGAGCCTTCTGCTTGAAGGATAGAAGTAGGAGACAGAGAGTTTGCTTTCCTGGGTCTGGGATGGAGGGCATTGTTAGCTGGCTTGACAACATCATGCATGGTAATGGGACCAATCCTGTTATCTGTCTCAGTGCTGGAGGCAATGATGTAGGCAAGTGTAGAAGTGAGGATTTAGTTAGAAGGTATAAGGCAGCAATAAACATTAGGAAGAAGAGTGGGAACCCTGTGATATGTGACATTTTGCCCAGGAGAGGAGTTGGGAATGAATGGTTGTCCAGGGCAACTGGTGTCAATTGCTGGCTGGACAAACACTGTAAGGAAAATTCAGTAACATTCATAGACAATTGAAACCTTTTTTATGGCAGAAATGACATGTATGCCAGGGATGGGGTTCACATATCTAGGTTTACAGTGGGAGCACTGGCCAATGCAATGGAGGGAGTAGTTAGGTCTCTAAACTAGAAATAGTGGTGTGGGTTTTTGTGGAAAATCAATGAATTCTCAGTGTAGCAATAGTGAGAGTTTTAGGTAAATCAGTAATAGGCAGAATAAGGTAGAGTTATTGGTGAATATTAGAAAGCCAGTGGCACTAGGTGACAAAGACAGTTACAGGTATAGTGGAGGAACAGAAATCAGCAGAAAGAGAAAAGAGAAGGGAGGTGTTCTAAATATAAATTATACTAATACTTGTAGTGTGAGAAATAAGATGGATGAATTGAGATTAGTTGCAAGTGTGGGTAACATGGTTTAATATGAAAAATTGGGACATGCCTGCTGAATGTCACATTCAGGGTTTGAAACTGTTTCAGATAGACAGCAGTATCGGAAATGGGGGTTGGGTGGCACTCTATATCCGTGATCGTTAAAATTGTTGCATAAAAATGGGTATAAAGTCTAAAATAACACATACAGAGTCTGTCTGGATAGAATTTTCTGAGGGTTATGAAAAAATTGATTTAAGGCATGATATACCGTCCCCCAAACTTAGATAGGGGCCAAGGGAGACTACTTTGGGAGGAAATTATTAAGGCCACAAGGCATGATAACATAGTAATTTTAGGGAACTTTAACTTTAGTCAGATTGATTGGATTTTTATGACTGGGAATTTAGAATCTAATGACTTTTTAGTAGTAGTTCAGGATTGTTTTTTGAAGCACTTTGTGACAGAACTTACACGGGGAAATAACCTGCTTGAATTGGTTCTGGCAAAAAAAGGAAACTTTTGTTAATAATTTAGAATTACAGAGGAACTCGGCGCAAGCGACAACAAATAAATTACGATGCGCACTCGGTTATCGGTCCTTCTGCTTATTAGCCATCTCACTTATTGGCCGGTCTTTTGGGTTCCAGTTACTGACCATTATTTGACTTATCGGCTGCATGGGACACCTCAACCCATCGCCACCAGCCGCTCGCGTCAGTCAGGCTGTTTCTCTGGACAAGCGAGGAAGCTTCTGCTCATTCACCCAAACATTTCACTATAATCCATTATTTTTGGTGGTTACTGATTGAGTGCAACTGCGAAATAAGCAACCATGGGCCCAAATAAAATTCCTAGTAAAGTTCCTTTGGTAAAGAAAGTGAGAAACAGAAGTTGTTGAAAAGTATGAGAGTGAAGGAGGGAGAGAGAGGGGAGAATGTGCCTTCTTTAGTGATTCAGTGATTCTACAATATGTATGATACCAAGGCAGCAGGAGTCAATAAAGGCTATAGTGCCAGCCAGCGAACCCTTGACAGGTTTCAAACGGTTTCGTTGGACAATAAAGCAGACTGTAAACGGATGGGGTTGTAGGCGCCCTTATAAACACAAACATTAAATATAATTCAGGAACGTGCACGGTAAGCTGTTTTTTCCAATATACAAAAACAGTTAATAAACAGAAATACAAATAGGCTAGAGCTTCAGTTTAAGGAGGTTATTAATAGAATATTCAAGAGGTTGCTAGTAGAATTGCAGTAATCATACATCAAATCATTATGAAGCTGTGTGTATGTCGTGGTCAGTCAAACAAACAGCTTTCCACATGGGTAACATTGTCATTTTTTGAAAATTGGGTCACGCCCCTTTGCAATTTCCAAAACAAGCTACAAGCAGTGTTAAAACAGGAAGTGTTTTTGGGTATGCCCAAATTATATAAAATCTTGTGGACTAAAAACACAAGGGTATTAAAAGAGGATCAACATCCAAGCTGCTTTCAAAAAACCTGGAAGCTTTCTACAGACAGATGGGAACATAAAAAAAGTCTGGTCTAATGGTACTGCCCTTGATACTGGCCATGTAGTCAGAACTGTAAAGGCTGGAGATGAAGGTCCTGGTAGTCAGTAAATGTGGGCCTGGTATGCTGTCCGGGAGACCGTAAATGGTGAAGCTGGAGGTGCTGTCCTGGGAGACAGTAATGGTGAAGCTGGAGGTGTGTCCTGTGAGACAGAAATGTGAAAGCTGAATGCTGTCCTGGGAGACAGTAATGGTGAAAGCAGGAGTTTTTGTCCAGGTAGTCGGAATTATACGCCAGGCAGGAATACATATAAATGACCTCATAGGGGACAGGATCCATAGTAGGGAAACAAGTGTAGTCAAGATAAGATAAAACAATATTGCAAACTAGAAATACCGCAGGAAATAGCAAAACAAGAGGACTCCACTAGCAATAGTGGAGGATATATTACCAAAAACAACTGGTGGAGCTCCATTGTTGGTGCTAGGGAGGATAGAAGTAAAGACAAGGAAACATGCAACCAACAGAATACAGTCACAAAACCCAAGGCAAATGGAAACCAAGCCTGTGTCACATACTATGACTTGGTATCTTCCGGCATGGGAAATCTGGAAAAACAGATGGGAAGTGCAACTAGACTCAGCCCTAGAAAATGCCATGCCAATATGACAACAGGAAAATGCAAACCCCTCTCTGTAATCTTTTCACCCTGAAACTGTGTACCTCTTGCAGTAACCGCAGTTAGGCCTGATGGTTGAGGGGAGAGGACGTGTGGTTGGAATGAAGTCCTAGGCCCTCTATATCAGAACTGCATTATCTCACCCCACTGAATAACTCATCATGCAACAAATATCGTTGAGCACAGCAGATTGCTGCTGGAACTCCTTATGTGTGAACTGTGACTATGTATATACCGTAGTGAAACACAAATATGTTAATGTGAAAGGTGGCTTGGTAGGAGGCTACCCTTCACTCCCACCTGCCTCTCTCCCTCCTCCTTGATTTGGAACTCAGCCATTCGCCTCTATTAACTTATGGTCTAGAGGCGGTTTTTGCCAGACCACATAAATGCCTTTGAGGTGCCCGTGTCAGACCGCTCTTGGCCGCACTCTGCACTCATCTTACGAATATGTCTCCTGTGTGCCTATCTCCTGCTACAAGCAAATATCCAAGTGGTTGACACGGGCTTAGCAAGCACATTCAAGCAAGCTGAAAAGCAGCATTCCAAGCTAGCCCAGGACAAGCTAAGGCTGCCACTGCATTTACAGCTCCTGACCCCCAGCCATGTCTACGTATACGTTCTAACAGTGCTGCTGCATACCTGGAGTTTACCTGGAGAGAGTTTCGGGGGTCAACGCCCCGCGGCCCGGTCTGTGAACACAGCCTCCTGGTGGATCAGCGCTGATCAAACCAGGCTGTTCTGCTGGCTGCCGCAAAACCAACGTAACGAGTCACAGCCCGGCTTGATCCAGGTACTGACTTTAGGTGCTTGTCCTGCCAGCTTTAAGACTGCCAGGGGTCTGTTGGTAATCCCCCTTATGTTGCTGGGAGGCAGTTGAACATCTCGGCCTTCCCTCTGACACTGTATTGTATGGTTCTCTTAACGTGCTAGTGACACCCCTGCATTTCATTGAGGGATGGTGGCATCGTCCCTGCAAGTCTTTTGCTTACGTAGTGAGTGATTTCGTGTGGTCAAGTTCGTACTAGTCCCTCTAGGATTTTCCCAGTGTATATAATCATGTATCTCTCCCTCCTGCGTTCCAAGGAATACAGGTTTAGAAACCTCAAGCGCTCCCAGTAATTGAGGTTTTTTATCTCCGTTATGCGCGCTGTGAAAGTTCTCTTTACAATTTTTCCTAGGTCGGAAATTTCACCTGCCTTGAAAGTGCTGTTTTAGAGTGCAGCAAATAATTCCAGCCTAGATAGAACAGTGACCTGAAGAGTGTCAATCAGGGCTGGCCTCCCTAGTTTTGTGAAGGTTCTCATTATCCATCCTGTCATTTTTCAGCAGATGCGATTGATACAATGTATGGTCCTTGAAGTGAGATCCTCCGACATAATCAACTCCCAGGTCTTTGACGTTGGTGTTTCGCTCTATTTTGTGGCAAGAGAATTTGTTTGTGTACTCTGATGATGATTAATTTCTCCTCATGTTTACCATATCTGAGTAATTGAAAATTTCTCATCGTTGAACTTCATATTGTTTTCTGCAGCCCACTGAAAGATTTGGTTGATGTCCGCCTGGAGCTTGCAGTGTCCTGCATGGAAGACACTGCCTGCAGAATTCGGGTGTCATCTGCAAAGGAAGGACACGTGCTGTGGCTTGACATCCTTGAGTCTATGCGGATAGAGGAGAGGAACTAGATGGAGCTAGTACGTGCCTTTTTGGAACAAGCTTTTCACCGTAGCTGCCTCGGACTTTACTCTGTTGACGACTACTCTCTGTGTTCTGTTAGTGAGGAAATTATAGATCCTTCGACCGACTTTTCCTGTTATTCCTTAGCACGCATTTTGTGCGCCTATTATGCCATTGTCACACTTTCGAAGGCTTTGCAAAGTCTGTATAATTACATCTGCGTCTTTTTGTCTTCTAGTCATTTAGGACCTTGTCGTAGTGATCCAGTAGTAGAGACAGACAGGAGCTGGACCTGTTCTAAACCCATGTTTGCCCTGGGTTTGTAACTGATGGGTTCTAGATGGGTGGTGATCTTGCTTCTTAGGACCCTTCAAAGATTTTATGAATGGGATTTAGTGCTATTGGTCCTGTCAGTTCTTTCTGTTGCTTTACTGCCCCCTTTGTGGAGTGGGGCTATTCTGTTGTTTTTAGTAACTAGGGACGACCCCCGTTTCCATGCTCCCTCTCCAAGGATGGAAAAGGGCTCTGATAGGGGCTTCTTGCCCCCTAGTGGCTTAGTTAAGAACAACTTAACGAGCATTGCAGTACTGACTTTTTAAGTTGGACATGCCAGAGGTTCACCTATAAACATAGTAAGTTTGGTGCTAGAAGTGTTAAGTGCTGCAGATTTGTTGAAACTATTTGCTCGAGTTGGATTTCATCCGACTTAGGACATTGTGCTGACCATCAGGTACCTACGTATGCATTAAAAGAGTGAGGAATGTCTGGCCTGCTGGGTGACCTTGAAATGGCACTATATTACCCGCATGCCACTTACCACCCATACTGCGTGTGTCTAGTTGAGGTGAATGTCCCTTCCCTCGACTTTCCTATTTACCGTATCCCTTAACTCGTCGTCATTATCTACATATGGCATGAAGGGCGATTTAGCTGATCCAGGGCTAAACAGCGCTCGAAGCCAGCCCTTAGTGAACGTTCTACAGTTTTTCCGGCTGTACCTTCGGTGATGTGAGAACTAGAGTACTTATGTATGAAATTTGTCTGTCATTCCAAGACACGTGTGCTAGATGTGTTAAGTGCTGCGGGTTTGCGTAATAAACAGTAGTACAGTGTTTGAGGTAACTCTCGAGACGACTTGTGGGCCCAGTGAATGACCTTGAAAATCGCACTCGACCCACAGGCACTACACCCATATTTGCCTGAGTCTAGCGAAGTGAATATCCGGGGGGGGGGGGGGTCCTTGTCCCTTCTATTCACCGTTATCCTTTTAGCCCATCCCAGTGTGAAACTCCCTGTCAGCTATCATATAGCTGATGGGTGTTGACGTAGATGATGTGGAAGGCAGATGTTGAAACATATTTTTAGTAACAGGGCCCGGAAAAAAGAACGAGGCTTCCAGAGAAAGCTTGCTGAAAGCAATACAGTGGGTGCACACCCTCCCAAAGCTGTCAGGTTAGATTTCCCTAACAACACGATCAAGAGACAAGTTTAACTGGTTTTCGAAGCTAGTGTAAAAACAATCATAGAAAACGTTCACGTTTGTCCCGATCAGTGAATGACCTGAAAATGCACTGCACCTCAGGCCACTACACCCATATTGCCTGTGTCTAGCGAGGTGAATATCACTTCCTTGTCCCTTCTCCTTCCTCGATTTGGAACTCAGCCGTTTGCCTCTACTTGCTTGTGGTCTAGAGGCGGTTTTTGCCAGACCACATGGGTGCTTGAGTGCCCGTGTCCTCATGTGCCGCACTCCCGCTCATCTTGCGAGTGTCTCCGTGGTGCCTGCGTGCCTGCTGCAATCAGGTGCCCGGGTGGTTGGCGCGGGCTTGGCGAGCACATCAAGCAAGGCTTGAGGGCACACTAAAAGCTAGCCAAAAAGAACAAGCTAAGGCAGCCTGCAGTTATAGCTGTCTCTAGGGTCCCAGCATGTCTTGTATACGTTCTGCAAGCTGCTGCATACCGTGTTTCCTGTAGTTGGCCTTGAGAACAATTTGACGAGCATTGCAGTGCTGACATTTTGAGTGGGACATGCCCAGAGGTTCACTATAAACATAGTAAGTTTGTGGTGATTGGGCTTGTACACAGTGAACATCATCTGTCATACGTGTGGCTAGAAGTGTTAAGTGCTGCTTCCCCAACATTGTCATTTGTAAGCCCTGTATAAGAATTTAAAAGCTCAGAGTGTGCTTCATGTAGCGACACCTTACATTTTGATAAATCAGTGTAATACACGCTCTGCACAGTGTAACTGGAACTATAAATACGGTTTACATAATTAAATTGCTTGTCCTAGTGTCATTGCTGTGTTTTCTAATACATTTTTCACGTTTCAGACTGAAACTTTACTGCTAAATCCCAGTAATATTTCAAATTGCAACGGGTGTTCTCTGTGGTGTGAGTGTGTAACTATCTTTGTAAATTTATGTGAACAAGCTTACTGCTGCATAATGTTCATTTCAATGAAATACTTTCTTAGCTTGGAAGTAATTCGGTTACCTTCAACTGTGGTTAAGCATGAGTCACCTGTTTAAATCTATGTTCCCTTGCCATTCTCATCTAGTGGTCGAGCGCCTATTATAAATTGTAATAGTAACATTTGCAATCATTTATACTTCTAGTTATACATTGTGTAAATTGTTTTAGACTATTTGATCAACTGATTTGTAGTGTTTTAACTTCCTGAACCCAATTTAAATGACTGGCAGACTCGCACTGACACCATAATAAACACATAAAAAAGCTGTGACCTCTCAGAAGCTGGCCTAGTGTGTGACTTTGAAATTGAGAGTGTTTATTACGACCAGCGTGTACCACCCTCTCACCTATATTTACAACAACAAAAGTAATTCTAATGATAAAGTGTACACTTGTGTACCCTTTTTGGGGGTAACACTTCTCATACATAGTAACGCGTGTGTAAGTGAGATTGTTTTAGGTACTGAGGTTCATCAATCTACAGCTGCACCTCTTATGCTTGCATACAATATATCATAGTAACGGTGAGTTACCCAGGATGGACAAGCAAGTCCACCCACAGTGATTTTATCTCATTGTCATTGTAACATTACCTAGTTTTTTTATTTTTTTTTTTAGTAATACTGTTTACAATCTATGGTTGGGTAAGAGGTTGTCTTCACCATTCATTGTGATGTCTGCATATATTATTATTTCAGTGAGGTACATTAGTGGCAGTAGCCTAACTAACTCAAGTGGAAGTTATCATTGAATCTGAACCTCTTGTTTAATGTGATGAATGTCAGAATTCTAATTTTCTGCTCATATTACCTACTTTGTCTCTACAATCTCTCTCTCTAATCTTTCAACTTTGTAATTTGTGATAAGGTTAAGACCTCGCCTGTCCCATCCATTATATCATTATATGGTACCATATTATTTAACACAACATACAAGAGGGCTCGAGTGTGGTTTTGGTGGGGAGTGTGTCGTATTGAGTGGTGGTGGTCTGGGTTGAGTATGTGTGTAGGTGTTCATTGAACTTGAGCACTTGGTGGTCCTTGTGACTATTTTTGGACTTCTGACTTTGTAGTGAATATTTGCTCTTGCATAAGCTATAAGGGAAAGGTAACGAGGAATTCTTGTTGTTTGAGTCTTACACTCAAGATATCATCACTGCAAACATGGCAACTGTCATAGAGGAAACTATTTTCCTGCAGTGATGAGGAAATGATGATAGCTTCCAGACCTTAAAAGTAACAAAAGAGAGAAAAGCGATAAAGGGCTAGAGCGTCGACGTAGTCTGACTCACTTGACACCGTACACAATGTGATACTAAACGTCCTTGGTGCACAGAGGCTGCAAGAAGTCTTTTTCTCCAAAGGGATGAAATGTTTAAGCTGAACTTCCCTGACAACACCCCTCTGCCTGCTAAGTAGTGGTATGCTAAATGGCAGCTGTAAACAACATCCTAACTCAAGGACTTCCAATTTAGGAAAAACACACACAGACTTTGTCAGTTTGTGGAACAGAAAGTAACAGAACTGAATCAAGGATCTAACTTAGTACACTTTTTTTTCTTATGGTGGGTATTAAACTGCTCCTACCTCCAACAGACACTCACCATTTAAAAAATGGGTCAGTATCATAATCTTTGGATACCCTCCTCTGCATGGACCCATCCCTCTGACTCTAAGAGAGCATGATCATCAAGCCTAAAAGACTTAAAGGAAAATCCCAAATTATTGCCATTGGGTGGGTCTTTCTGTCCCATCCCCCGAATATCTGGGTGAATGGTTACGTTTCCTAAACATCAAGTGTACCTACCCCTAAACGTAGTGTTAAAAGCCAGCACATGTCCATGTTGCAGTAGACTGTGAAACTACATTCTTGTGTGGTAAATGTGCTGGGAAACATTCCACGTAGAGAATCCACAGTAGCCCTGACAGCCAAAAATTTAAGTGTATTTACTATAGAGAAGTTGGGGTTACAGTTTACCCCAGTCAAGGACTGCAGTCAGACCCAAACAACACTTCGATGTAACCTGATAAGAAGCAGTCCCTTTAATGGTAACGTGAGGATTGTGCCATCCAGTCTACCAAAGCCAGATCTGGGCAAAGTGTGCAAGAACCCCACCCATGGCCCCCCCTCACTGCAAAAAGGATCTGGTGATACCAGAATGCCATCACACACACCAGCTGTGGAGGAGCTTCCATCCTGCTAGCACATATGGAACTACTGGTCTGCCACACAGATCACCTATGGCTACAACCTGGGAAAATATAAATGGGGATGAGGGTTTTTCAAAAAAAAATTTCTCCCAATACAAACCAACTACAACATCAGACGGACACCACACAGGTAAACCTCCCTGGAAATTGGAGATGAGTCAAGATGCACAGGCCCTACCTGCAATGAATGATGAAACAGAGAACACTAATGTAACCATGGTACCTGTTAAGGTGATAGGTGTTAAAGAAATCACTACCCAGAAGTGCCATCCTCCGGAGAGGCATTGGATTCGCCTGACCTTCCTCATATTATAACAAATTTCCAGAAAAAATTGAGCATCTTGAACAGATCCTGACAAAGTTTAATAAATATAGTAATAATAGGGGTGGTACAGGATGATCCTTTGAGCATGGTGATGATGTCAAAAGTGAAGCAATCCCGTTCACGTCCAGCAATTTTAAGAAGCCCATGAACTCTTGCCTTCAAGACTTTGCCTTGGAACTGGCTGCCAATATGCCGAAAAATCTTAAAAATAAAAAAAAGGTCCTGAAGATAAAGACGTACAAATAATCTATTTGCCTCTTAAGTGCCTGCACAACTGTAGTCAAAGCATAATAGATTTAACCATCTTATGAGCAAGAGATTGTAAAATAGACTCAATACATGGATACATTTACAAATCTTATCATGGAACATTGCTTCCATCAGGAAGCGGTTGCCTTGACGTACATCATATTAGCAACCAAGAATATTGATGTCATCTGTTTGCAGGAATGTAGATTGAAAGATGGAGCACCTCCACCAAACTTGCCTGGATATGCAGCTTATAACCTATTACAATCCAGGATTCCAAATGGCCTGTTACCCCGGGTGTAATGGGAAGCAAATAAACACAGTAGAAAAAGATTATACCTTATATTATCCTTCACCAATTTAGAACAGCAATATGTACACTATGTACAGTGATAAGTATAGTGCACTCCACGGTAAGCAAAGCAGAAATAGAAGCCACAAGATAGCAGACCGTGCTTCAACCAGCTCTAGAATGGGAATGACAAGGGCAGACAGGAGAGCAGTACCCACATAACTCTGCGATTGCCAAAACCATCTTCTTATTTGGCTAGACCTGGTCACTAGTTGAAAATGACGGGGCCCCACATCAACTCTTAGCAACCTGGTTTTCGCTGTTGGGGGAGATAGCCTGTAAAATGAGGGGTGTACATGCGCCGAATAAAAGTTACTACCTTTGCCTGCCACACCCCCACCCCGAGAAGGCTCAGGATTAAGGCTGCCCACCTCCATATGGTAACCGTGCTACCATGGCACAAAATAAATGGGACCACCTTTCCTCTCCACCACCAAACTCTTAGATAGAGCTAAGCTTTTCTTGTGACCAAAAGCCAAACCCTAAACTTAGAGTGAGACAGAAAGTCAGACAGGCTGATAGGCCCAAAGATACAGGTGGACGGTAGCCCGCATCCCCTCACTAAAAAAAAACCCCACACCAGGGGATAAAAAAAAAGAGCATGAAAAGGGGTTACCAAAAAATAACATCCTAACCTAAAAAAAATTTTATACTCTAGATAAAGAGTCTCCCAACATATTTTCTTTGCCGGCAATATATTTAATGACAGATTATAGGGTTGCAGCTTAGCGTCCAGCGCATAAGCCTTGTGTTGTGGTTCTTCATGGTTGGAGATATACTAGAGGATTGTGATCACTGTAGACTGTGACCACCTGCGATGTCTGGCCCACATAAACATCGAAATGCTCCAAACCCAGTACCAGCGCGAGGGCTTCTTTTTCAATGGAAAGAGAAAGCCCTCTGAGTGGCTGCAACTCGTTGTTCCCGATTTGTTAAAAGTACTGCCCCAACCCAGACTCACAAGCATCAACTGTAATGAAAAAGGTTTGGAGAAGTTGGAGACAAGAGAATGGGTGCAGTGCACAATAGTCTTTTTGCTTTATTAAACAGTGTTCGTCTGAGGTCCAATTAATGGGAACATTTTGACTGGGTAAGAGAGTAAAGAGGGGCTACTATATCTGAGAAATTCTTACAGAATCTTCTGTAAAATCTATAATGTAAAACGGTTGACGAGATTTCCTATCATGAGGAATGGATAATCTTTAATAGAAAGAACTTAGAGTTTTAGGTGTGAAACTTTACCACTTCCTAATTTGGCCTTGAAAAAGTGGACAGTGGGCCTGCCAAAGGAAGAATTTAGATAAATTAACTGTTAAATGGGAACTCCTTAAAGGTTCTCAAACTGTGCTTTATGTCTAAGTAGGTGTTGATCCTCAAGTTATCAGACACCACAACAAATATCATCTAGGACGTGCCGTGCCTTCAAGTCCTTTTAATAGCCTGATGGTTAAGTTTCTGGAATGAGAGGGGGAATGGGGAATTTTTATTCCGAGGGTGTTTGTAAAGTGTGTAGTGAATTTTTAATGTCCTCTGGAATTTAAGAAAGGCAGAGATTTCCTTCGCCTTATCTGTCAACGGTACCTGATAGTAGCCTTTAAGAGATCTAATTTGACACATAAGTCGCCTTACCACAAAGTCAATTACGTCATCCAGGACGAGGAAGTGGTAAGCATCTGTAATTGTGACCTCGTTCACTTTAGGTTAGTCTGTACTCATACGAAACCCTCCATCAGCCTTTCTTCACAAGGATAGCTCGGTTGAGCCATGGACTAGAGGACTCCTCCACTAAACCATGCTTTAACAAAAATTTACTTCCTGCGGAAGTAGCTTTGCTTTTCAGGTGTCGCCTCTGTAGGGGGAGAGTTTTAATTGGTTTGTAGAGTTTCCCACATCTACATCCATGGTAACCTAACGTACATTTTTTCGGCACATCGAAAAAATAAAAAATATTAGGGATATGACTGTAGAAGACTCAGTTAAATTTGTTGCTTTGCGTTTCGATAATTCTCCATGAAAGGGTTAGGATCCTGGAGGAGGCCAGAATTTGTAAGTTTAATATTAATTCAGAGATAGAGTGCAAAGAGTAGAGGTGTCATCAGAGGTAGAGGACAGAGCAGTTTTTACAGGGACTTTATTGTGTGTATGAAGTACTGTAAACGATTAATGTGGTAAGTTTTGTTTTGAGGTTTATCAATGGGAGCTTCAACATAATTTACATAGAATAATCTACTTACAATCTGCATAAGTCCCGTAAATCTAGCTTTCAAGTGTGGCAGGTATTAGGATCCTGCACAACACATTGTCTCCTGGATGGAAGGTGCGGGGAATTGTGCACTTCTGTCATACCTCTGTTTCATTTTGCTTTGAGCTGTCTTTAGGTTGCCTTGGCTAATGACGTGCCACCTGCAACCTTGAAGACGGTTTGTAGAGAGTGTTGAACAAACGTCTCTTGTCCCATCCATCCTTCTTTGAGCACCCGAAGAGGACCTGTACATATGTTGCCAATAGATCAGCATCAAAAGGACTATACCCTGTAGATCTTGCACCGTTTCTCGTATGGAACAGCAACAAAAGGTCGTGATTTCATCCCAGTCTGTAGGGGAAGTGCATGCAAAAACTTCTCTTCATTGTTTTTTAAGGTCTGGTGGAATCTTTCAAGGGCCTTGGGAACTGAGGTTGATAGGCAGTGGAGAAGTTAGTGGATATCCCTAACCTAGTTAATACTTCCTAAATGCTTTGGCAGTGGATGTTAGTACCTTGAATCACTTTTGAATAGTTTTAGCGGAATGCCAAAACAAGAAATGAATTTTGTTTTAAAGCTTTGAGAATAGCTTTAGGTATTAATACACGCATGGGAATTGCTTCAGGGTTATCTGGTTCTTTATCCCTTAATCGTTAAATAAATATTGATTTCCAGATTTTGACTAGGTAGTGGACCTACACAATCTATAATTTAAATCTGCAAAAGGTTTCTCATCAGCAGGTATAGGTTGGAGAGGTGCAGGTTTAAAGGATTGTCCAGGTTTTCCAACTTGCTGACATTCTCGGCAACACCTAATATGATTCTCACATCTTTCTTAATTTTGGCCAATAAAATTCTTCTTTTTGTGGATTCTATACAAGGTTTTGTAATTCCTATGTGACCTCCTATTGAGCTTTTGAGTATATTTAATATTTGGGTCTATACTTTGTTGGAACCACTAACCTGTTAAAACAATTGCGCCCTCTATCTCCTTACCAGTCTCAGGCAGATTCAAATAATTGTTTTTTAACTTCATACTTGACGGATGACCCAAAGAGGATTTCCCTGGCTGCCTCAAAAGCGATTTTTAAAAGTAGGGTCCTTCGTTGTTCCTCCCGGAAGGGGACAGTCATATTCGGGCAGGGAAACAGAGAGACATCTTGGCAATCCTGCAAACATGGAGGAATAGGAAGGCTTGATCGGGGTCTGTTCATTGATTTACGAGGCTCCGCCGGTGGCCTGGTAAAAAATTACGTGGCTATTCGAGATCGGAGTCGTCCAAGGATAGGTCAACGTTCTCTCCAGACAACCCGTGGGATGTGCCGAGTTATGGCCACACGGAGAAGAATTAATCATTATAGATTCAGGACACGAACTAACAGTAGTAATGTTAAATCCCAGTAATACCACTGCATCTTTCTTGGGGAATCTTTTGAGACACTCAGTCAAGTACCCTGTGTAATATTTGCACTGTACATAAATTTTATGCAAAGGAACAGCATATATTGCTCCTCAAATGTTCCAATATAACGAGGAATTCAAAGAGTATTCTTCTGAAAGGGGTTTATATTACCCTCTCTTACAGTGAGCAATATGCTCCAGTATCTCTAAGGTCTTTACCTAGGTGTTTCTGAGTTTTCCTGAAGGGTAATAAGGACTTTTGCAATTATAACCTGGAGACCTGGAGAGGTTCGGGGGTCACCGCCCCGCGGCCCGGGTCTGAGAACCAGCGCCTTCCTGAGTGGATCAGAGCTGAATCAACCAGGCTGTTGCTGCTGGCGCACGCAAATCCAACATTACGAGCCACAGCCCGGCTGATCCGGAATGACTTTAGGTGCTTGTCCAGTGCCAGCTTGAAGGACTGCCAGGGCTCGGTTGGTAATCCCCATTTTGTGTGCTTGGGAGGCAGTTTGAACAGTCTCGGGCCCATGACACTTATTTGTATGGTCTCTTGACGTGTAGTGACACCCTGCTTGTCATTGGGGGGATGGTTGCATCGTCTGCCATGTTTTTGCTTTCGTTAATGAGGATTTTGTGTGCATGTTCGGTTACTAGTCCCTTCTAGGATTTTACCAGGTGTATTATAAGCATGTTATCTCTCCTTCCTGCGTTCCAGGGAATACAGGTTTAGGAACCTCAAAGCGCTCCCAATTTAATTGAGGTGTTTTTTCTCCGTTATGCGCGCCGGAAAGTTCTCTGTAAATTTTCTAGGTCGGCATTTCAACTGCTTGAAAGGTGCTGTTAGTGTGCTGCAATAATCCAGCCTAGGATTGAACAAGTGACCGAAGAGTGGTCATTCATGGGCTTGGCATCCCTAGTTTTGAATGGTTCTCATTATCCTCTCCTGTCATTTTTCTAGAGATGCGATTGATACCTATGTTATGGTCTTTGAAGGTGAGATCCCCCGACATGATCACTCCAGGTCTTGACTTTGGGTGTTTCGCTCTATTTTGGGGCCCAAAATTTGTTTTGTACTTGTGAAGATTTAATTTCCATGTTTCCCATATCTGAGAATTAAAATTTCTATCTTTGAATTTTATATTGTTTTCTGCAGCCCACTAAAAAGATTTGGTGATTTTCTGCCTGGAGTTTTGCGTGTCTAAAAGGGAAAACCCTTGTCATGAGTTTTCGGGGTTCTGAAAAGGGAAAGACCGGTGTGGGCTGACATCCTTGTCTATGTCGGATATGAGGATGAGGAAAAGAGGGGAGCGGTACTGTCCTTGTGGAACAGGCTTTTCACCCGATCCCTCGGACTTTACTCGTTGAGATACTTCTGTGTTCTGTGTGAGGGAAAATTTAAAAATCCCTCGACCGACTTTTCCTGTTATTCCTTTAGCACGCATTTTGGCGCTTTACGCCCCTGGGCAATTGTGAAGGCTTTTGCAAAGTCTGTATATATTACTTGATTCTTTTTTTTTCTAGTGCATTTGGACCTTTGAGTGGTCCAATAGTTTAAAAGACAGGAGGACCTGTTCTAAACCATGTTGCCCGGGGTTTGTTGAAACGAGGGGTTTTTCTGGTTGCGTGGTGACCCCCCCCTTTTCTTAGGACCCTTTAAAAGATTTTTTATGATAGGGGGTTTGTTTGTGTATTGGTCTGTATTTTCTTTGTGTTGCTTTACTGCCCCCTTTGTGGGTGGGGCTATGCTTTTGGTTTTTGTAACTGTGGGACGACCCCCGTGCCCTGCTCCCTCTCCATGGGGATGGAAAAGGGGCTCGGGATAGGGGCTTTTGCAGTTTTTTGTTAAACCCACAGATTTCCCAAGGTTTTGGGCCCCTGGGGCGGGACAGGGCATGGGCATGCCCTTTATCCCCTGTTCGAAGTCATTTGGCGCCCATGTTAACTGGATAGGTTTTGTGTTAATCAAATTTTGTGGCTCTTTTCAAAAAAAAATTCTTTTTGATTTTCGACTCTCATTTGGGTTTAAAGTGGCTTGCTAAAAACTGAGTCATATTGGGACTTAAAAGGTAGCTAACTCTTTTCCCTTGCTGATCTGTGTAGGACCCATTTGTTTAAGGGGGGGCCCCAATAGGGGGCCGTTTTTCTCGTTTTTGATTTGGATAGGAGAAGAAATACTTTGGGTTTTTTCGTTTTATTTTTGGCTTTTTTTTTCTTCCCGCGATTCCTGACTCCTAAAGGATTCTTTTAGCTTAATTTCGATGTTTGTTATTTTCTGCCAGTGTTCCCTACTTTTTTTCAGATATTTTGGACCTTTTTTTTGCCGCTTGTTATTTTTTTCCCGGTCCCCTGTAAAGGGGAGCGCCTTGTCTCTTTTGTTTTACATCAAAATTCCTTTTTTTTTGAGGAATAACCCTTGTGCTTTACAGGGGAGTCCCACCGAGTTAATCGGTTCTAGGCAAAATTTTGGGGGGTCTGTGTTCCTTATTTTATTCTTCCCAGCTATATCGGTTTGGATTTGGGTTTGTACGGGGGCCCCACTTTATGTTTTTTTATTAAAGTTAAAATTTGGTGAATGTCCCCGTGACAATCTAAATTATGTGGGGTTGGGGCTGGGCCGCGCATACATAAACTGAACCCTCAATTTTGTTTGATTGATTATATTGTTTTTGATTTGGTGATATTTTTTTTAGATCATCTTTGTTAGTGAAGATGAGGTTAGGGTATTCCCCAGTTTTTTGGCCCTTTTTTATTTTTGCGGGTTTTAAAAATTAATTTTGTGCAGAAAATTTTAAAAAGCTGCGTAGGTGTGATTTTTCTCAGGTGCCTCCTGGTGTTTTTATGCAACAATATTTTTTTGCTATATTCCTCCTTTTTTAGGTGCCTTAATTTAAAAATCCCCAGGGGGAAAGTGTTGGGGGGAGGACCCCTGGAAGGTTTTCCGGGCCCAGTGGCAATTTTTAAAAGTTTTCCCGGGGGGAATTTGCGGGGGATGTTGCATCCGGAGGTTGAAAGACTAATCCATGACTGGTTTTTGGGTTTTTCTCGCCCCTTTATTGTTTAAAACTTCCACTACATCTTTTAAGGCTTTTAGCAGTTCTGTGCAAACAAGGGGATTTGGGCAATGTACGGGCCCAAACCCCCCCCTTTTCCCTTTTTCCCTTGTCAAAATCTGTAAGGTTGTAACCGGGGGATCCAAATTTCTTTGGCCCAAGTGACCCTTATGGGGGTCTCGTAAAAAGCCCGCTTTTGCCTTTGCCTCTGAAAGGCGGGTTCCAGGGAAATGAAAGGTTTTTGTTTTTTGTTGCTGGTTTTACCCCCTTGTTATTGAAAAGAAGAAGTTAGGGGGAACGGGGGGAAATTTTTTGGTATTTGGGGGGGGTTTTTTTTTCCGGCATTAGTATCTGTATTTTTTTTGGTTTGGAGTGGAGGCCATGGGAACTGGGGTTTTTACCCAGGAAATGACGGGAAATTTGGTTGTAGGGATTTCTCCCTTTTCCCTCCCCGTTTTTTTTTTCCTTCCTGGCACAAAAAAAACCTCCTCTTGAGTGGCCTGTGGAAAACCCGGGTTTTTCCCCTGGCCTGGAGGGTTTTGTTCTTTTTGCCCCCTTTAGTTGGTATCCCTGGAAATTTTAAATTTATATAACAAGTTTTTCCCTGTACTGAAGAGGTACACAGTTCAGGGTGAAAAGTTCCCGGAAAAGGGGGAAAGTTTGCTTTTCCCTTTTGTAAAATGGGCATGGGGATTTCCCCGGGTGGTATAGGGTTTGGCCCGGTTCCCCCTTGTTTTTCCAGATTTCCATGCCAGCAAAATACCCAGTGCATTTGTATGTGCACAGGGGTTGGTTTCCCTTTGCCTTGGGGTTTTTGTGGAAATGTATTCCCTGGTTTGGTTTATGTTTCCCTGTCTTTTCTTCTATCCTCCCCCGCACCCAAAAATGGAGCTCCCCCCATTTGTTTTTTTTTAATTTTATCCTCACTATTGGGGTGGAGTCCTTTGTTTTCTTTTTTCCCGCGGTATTTTAGTTTTTTAAAAATTGGTTTTATTTATCTGTGACTTTTCTTGTTTCCCTTCTAGGGGTCTGTCCCCCATGGGGTCATTTATTGTATTCCTTCCCGCATATAATTTCCCCCTTTCCTGGAAAATCTCCGTTCACCATTACTGTTCCCCGGACAGCCTCCAAATTCCCTTTAAAGGGCTCCCCGGACAGATCCCAGCTTCCCCCATTTTCTGTCTCCCGGGGCGCACTCCAGCTTTACCATTTTTCTGTCTCCCCGGACAGCACTCCAGCTTCCCCCTTAATGTCTTTCCCCGGACAGCAATATCGCCCCCCCTTTTTTTGACTACCAGGCCCTCATTCCAGCCCTTTCGTTTTTTGACTCCTGGCCCCGTATCAAGGGCGTTTCCCTTCCCGCCCGGACTTTTTATGGTTTCCCCTTGTTGTAGAAAGCTTCCAGGTTTTCTATGAAACCAGCTTTGATGTTGACCTCTTTTAATACCCTTGTGATTTTAGTCCACAGATTTATCTCATTTGGGCATACCCAAAAACACTTCCCTGTTTTAATACTGCTTGTAGCTAGTTCTTGGATATCTGCACAAGGGGCGTGACACCAATTTCCACAGAAATGACAATTTATGCATGTGGAAGCCCGTTTGTTTGACTGACCACAGACTACACACAGCTTCATAATGATTTGAATGGTTGATTTACTGCAATTCTACTAGCAACCTCTTGAATATTCTATTAATAACCTGCTTGGTGGTGCACAACGAAACCATTTGAAACCAGTCCAGGGTTCGGACCAGTCAAGGGTTCGGACCAGTCAAGGGTTCGGACCAGTCAAGGGTTCGGACCAGTCAAGGGTTCGGACCAGTCAAGGGTTCGGACCAGTCAAGGGTTCGGACCAGTCAAGGGTTCGGACCAGTCAAGGGTTCGGACCAGTCTATCTGATCTGATCAGTGGGTCACTTATTTAAACCATACTGTTCGGTGATTTGAGCTAACACATGAAGGATCTACTGGAAATTATCTACCCGAGTAATATGTGATTTGATTGATACAAAAGTATAACTTGCGTGTTGAAGAGCCGGTGACTGCTGGCACTCCTACAATGACGAACGGTCGAGCCTCCACCCTTGTTTATCAATCGCTGTATCTAGCTTCTCTATTTTTTTTTTTTTTTTTTCCGTCTCCACCACAATAAATGCTATATTATCACTATAGTTGACTGGTGCAAATTTTGGAGGAAGGGCGCTTTTTCTGTAGTAATATTTGCTTCTGGTTGTGTATATTGCGACCGCTGGTAACTACAGGTTATATGAAATTCACAGTATACGTCTGGTATTTCAAGAAAAAGAAACTAATGAAAGTCACTCCACTCCACTAAGTACCATTATAATACTGGTTAGTTGCTACTACAACACTGTATTCTGCTATTCACTGGTATCACTAGATTATATGCGAGTACACTAGCAGGCCAGGAAGATTATTAAAAACAGCTGACCTGTGGTAAGTTTCTGGCGACTTCTGGCACCTGCCTCTATAGGCTTATCACTTCATTTACAAATTCACCTGTTTTCAAATGACACTTTAGCCTTTATCATCAATATACTAGGGAGCCACTGTAGTATACACTATACACTATGTATACTTAATGCTTTCAGGGAGACTTTCTTTCCTCTGACACAAAGTTCAATTATTATTATTTTTCCACACGGGACAGGCCTATGATTCCCCTCTGGCAGTAAACTCTGTTAGGTAGTGCACACAATTCTCTAGGGGACATGTTACTAGGGATATTAGAGATTTTCCCAATGGGTTGGGGTTTATGGGGGCAGTTGGAACTGATGTGACCTACTTTATTGCACCTGAAGCAGACGACAGGCTTGCCCTTTACTCCCTGTTGACGTTGCAAATGGTGTCGTTCGGGCTGGTGTCTCTCTGGATACTGTTGTCGAGATGCACCATGAGTAGTTTGCCTCTCCGCAGGTGGACCATATGTTGAGAAGCGTGGCTCACCAGGTGACTTGGTTGGCTGACGTAGACGTTCTCCCTCCAGCTGGCACTTCATTCTCCAAGGTTGACGATCTCTGCTGATGCCAGGCTGTTGAAAAGAGAGACGGGACCGCTCGGACAAGGAGCGGTTAGTTTCGAAGGTATCAGCCAACCTGGCTGCCTCCAATTTCAGTGGTTAAGTCACGATCCTGCAGAAAGACTCGAACCTCTGTCCCACAGACTCAGCAGGTTATCAATTTAGAATAAGCTGCACCAGCTCCTCAAAGGTAGAGACACCACTTGCTTTATACCAGCTGGTAAAAGCTTTGGTTTGCTGTCTCACAAAGTCGACTAGGGATTGACCAAGCTGTCGTCTGCCCAATTTGAAACTCTTGCGGTATTTTGCTGGGATACACGTATATGCTTCCAACACTGTTGTCTTCACTACTTGATAATCAGAAAATTCAACGTCATTTAATACTGACGTGAATTTCTTGTGCCTTACCCAATAATGCTGTATGAACCAACGATGCCAATGCTGTTCCGGCCACCTCAAGGCTCGAGCCTGATTTTTGAAGCTTTCGAAAAAAATTGCTCTGGTTCGGCCTCATTGAAGCGGGAACAAACTGTACTGCTTTTTTGTAAACAAAAAATTATTTACAGAATGCGAAAACTGCCCTTTCTCTTTCCCTATCAATATTCTTCCCTTGCGAATGCTCTCTGTTCCCTAGTTTTGCTCAAGATTTTATTTTTGCCAGCTCAAGTGCCAACGACGCTGATTCACCCTGAGACAACCCAGCTGCACTATACTGACCATTTTGCTCCATAGGAGTATCATCTTCCTCCTGCGAGAACATAGTAGTTTTTGCCCTAGGTCCCGTAGAGGGAGGAGTCTGATGTGCCATCTCTTCTTCTATAAGTTTGTCAGCAATCAGTGAACGCAGTTGCGCAGCTGTGAGAGTGCGTTTGTATGTAATGCCAATGGAACGAGCAATTTGCCAACAACGCCATAGGAACAATTTAGGTAGGTTATGCAAAGTATATGCCGACACCAGACGTCTGACTCGTCTAGGTGGCATAAGTTATTCGCTATGCACAGTACGATTGCAGAATACCCCAACGTAACACGTTAATTTGCAGAACACGCTTAGCTATGCACAGTACGATTGCAGAATACGCATACAAGCAAAGCTGACTGCAAAATTCTCCACACCGAACAGGCTAGTAACAACTGACACGCAAAATTTGTAAAGCAATGCCAGACAGCAAGCTGCACAATGTTCCTGCTACGAGCTTCACCCTAAGCTCAACCGTTTCTCTAAGTCCAGCTCAACTCCCGGACAGGCCCCCATATTACAACCCAGGATTCCAAATGGCCTGTTACCCCGGGTGTAATGGGAGCAAATAAACACAGTAGAAAAAGTTTAGACTTATATTATCCTTCACCAATTTATAACAGCAATATGTACACTATGTACAGTGATAAGTATAGTGCACTCCACGGTAAGCAAAGCAGAAATAGAAGCCACAAGATAGCAGACCATGCTTCAACCAGCTCTAGAATGGGAATGACAAGGACAGACAGGAGAGCGGTACCCACATAACCTCTGCGATTGCCAAAACCATCTTCTTATTGGCTAAAACCTGGTCACTAGTTGAACGATGGGGCCCCATCATCAACTCTTAGCAACCTGGTTCGCTGGTTGGGGGAGATAGCCTGTAAATGAGGGTGTGTACATGCGCCGAATAAAGGTTACGTACTCTTTGCATGCCACAATAGTGAAAAGTCAATGATCATGGGGTTGGGTACCTGGAAAGGGGGAGGAATGGTGAGCTGTAACGTGGTTAACACTACTGCGATGTCATTAAAGATTTGTGGTATTATTTATAGAGACGATTTGGATGTGGCGCGGGAGGAAAATTCAGTAAGGATGTTGGAAAAGGTCATTGGTCATCTGGGTGTTTTGAGGCCCCAACATCTCACTCTGGCCCAACGTGTGATCGTTGTTAACGTTTTATTGTATAGTAAGGTGTGGCACGTTGCGGCTGTATTCCCAATTACAGGAACAGCGATCAATGGAATATTGAGAAGAGTATTTACCTTTCTGTGGGGATCGAGGTGTGATTGGTTAAAATGTGAGGTTGTTATGTTACCTGTACGTCGAGGAGGTTTAGGATTGTTGGACTTAAAGCGTAAGGTGAAATGTGTTTTTCTAAAGTGGGAGGTTTGGCGTGTGGGTGTGATGGCGGGAAATATGGACCAAGTATATACGAGGGTGAAAAAGTGGTATAGGGGAATGGAGTTAAGGAAATGTGAGATTGTACTACGAGCTTTGTTGATGGTAAAGGAACGGAGGAACATTCGCATAAGGGTTTTAAGTAGGTTACTAGGGGGTACGTGCGCAGCTCCAGTAGAAGGTTTGTTCCCCATGTACTCGTGGGAAAATATATGGCTCCGATTTAGCAAGTTGAAATTACGGCCTAGGGTGCGTGAAGTCATGTTTCGTTTTTTACATGGTATATTGCCGTCAGGGGCAATACTAAGATCCAGAAGAGTCGTGGTGGGAGGCGGGTGTGGGTTTTGTGGTGGGGAAGACACGGCTTTTCACGTTGTCTATTTTTGCGAAGGTTTAGAAGATGGCAGGAGTTGGTTGGGTAGGGTGGTACAGAGGGTGGGAGGCAGAGGAGTGCAGGTCCTGCGTGCGTTAAGTCTCGACATCGGTGGATTAGACCAGGACGTTGAACGGGCTTTAGATTATATTATCGTGGATTACATTTATATTTCGTGGGTAATGCGGGGAAAAGGGGTAAGTGAGGTGAGAAGGCGTGTCCTTGCAATAACGTTTTATCGTACAATGTGTAGGAATAGGGAATTGTATGGGAGGAGGTGGGATAAGGGTTTTTCGGACGGTTATAGAAGGCTCACTCTTGAAACCCTTGTGAATCTGTGATAAATATACGGGCATGCCGAATAAGTTGTCGTGTAGATCAGTGGGCAATAGCTGGCTCGTCTCTTGGGGGGAAGGATGTGAGTTGCGTGAATATGAGTTTAGGCATGAATGTTTTTTTTAGTTGTTATGGATGTGTGGTTGAAGATTCAGGGGTTAGGGTTACTTATTGTACCTTTTGTGTACAAAATGACTGGGGTGCCTTTACATATTTGTTATGTTTTTGATGCTTCCTTTGTGTAAAGACTCGTTGTATTCTTGAGTCACTAGTTTTCTTAGTTTTGTTTTTGATTGTGTTATGGAGGTCCAGATATTTGGGTATATAAACATGCATATGTATGTATATATATGTATAATATATATATATATATATATATATATTATATATATATATATATATATGTATATATATATATATATATATATGTGTGTGTGTGTGTATATGTGTATATATGCATGTTTTATCCCTTCCCTGTTACTGTTCAATCTAGTCTGTGAGTCACCAAAGTATTAAAGGGATATAACACGTGTACATTACCCTGAGTCGTCCAATTGTATCCTATAAATATGTAGCAACATTATGATTTTTGTTTGTGATTCAAACGTAGTTCATAGGTATCAAGATTGAACACTTATGGAATGGATGGAAATTGCTGACGATTAATATGATCGTCAATTTATATAATATTTATTATGTTAATGAATTTGTGTTAGAGTAAATCATTGAATTTGTGTCTAAGTTGGAATTTCTATAATCAATTGTATATTTTGTATGCAAATTACATAACATTGTTTAAACATCAATGTAACATGTTTGTATGATGTGCATGTAGGTTATAATGGGTTAAGTGGGGTTTCCACCAGTGTTATATTTGTTACGCAAACAGTTATATATTTTGGTATTGTGTGTGTTTAGTGAAACGTACGTATGTATTTTATGGTGTGTTTGTCGTATATATCTATACGTATTAGTTAAAGATTTTTTCTGGTATTTATGGTGTGTACCTCGTTGTACTCTATAGATTATGTATGGTGATGCTATTTAATTTTTAAGCAGCCTTGTATTTATGATGTTTTAAATAAAAAAAAAAAAAAAAAAAAAAAAAAAAAAAAAAAAAAAAAAAAAAAAAAAAAAAAAAAAAACATATATAGCATTAGCAAGATAGTAACAATTGTCCAGGCCTTGGGCGTCGTCTTCTATAACAGCTATCTCTCGTAATTTCTCTAGGGATGGATCAAGGAACTGATCCCTTATTAAATCTTCTTTGGATAGCATTTTAATATCAAAATCTTGAAAAGGGCCGATCATAGAATATTTCAAATTTGAAGATCCGGGATGTAAGGATCGGCTGAACAATAAATAGAGACCTAAATCTTCGGCTTCACTTAGGACTTCAGTTGATAAAGGATTTTGAGGCGCTCTAGACCTTGCTCTAGTTATAACATTGAGAGGAAATAAGGTAGGAGCCTCTTTTCGAGCTTCTATGGCATAGTTAATGTCAGTAGAATTATCAATAACTAGAGGCTCTCGGCTTATACCCGGATAGTCTAGATCATTGCCTATGAGTAAGTCAACGCCCTGAATAGGAAAAGTTTCACTGGATATACCTACCGACACAAAGCCAGTATAGGTTGGTGTTTGGATGTATATCCTGTGAAGAGGCACTCTTATAATGGCGCCTCCATAGGCTTCTAATAAGACATCTAGCTTTGTGCGAGTCATATCACTTACGGGAAGTATGTCCTGCTTCAACAATGTTAAATAACTTCCAGTATCACGGAAGGAATTAATTTCAACTAATTGAGTCTCGTCTATTCCAACTTTCACTTTAGCAAAGTAAGGACTCATAGCTGAGTGAATATCTTTTTCTGAAACAGCTCTAGCATTGAGTCATCTAGAATGACTACTGATTCGTTCTTGTGAACCTTGTTCGGTACTAGGGTTCAGTTTATTTTGAGTTGTTGATAAATATATTACCTGAGTTGGGAAACGAAGTCGCTCGTTCCTGGTATCCCTCTCTAGCCAATAACAGTGTTTCCTTACATGCCCTTTCTTATTACAATAAGTGCAGTTCAACTCACTGTTATGCCTTAGTGGTTTTGAACTTTTCCTAGAGTTAGATCTAAATTTATTATTAATGGGCGTGGAGGCATCATAGGAGGTCGGGCAAGGATTCTGTTTTGCGAGCATCTCTGTAAGTTTGGATCGTCCTTTCTTAGGGGCATATTTAGTAAACTTTTTTCCTTACTTTTTGTTTCGCCAATCAATTGTTGAGATATTTCATAATTATCGGCGAGCGAGGCTGTTTCTAGTATATTTACTATGGGCAACTAATCAAATACCTATGCAAGTCTTCTGGTAAATTATTATAGAAATCCTCATGCAGAGATCAATTGGGAAAGATTTTCCCATAGATTTACAGTTAGAAGCTCTACACCATCTCTAAAGACGATTTTCTTTTCACGTGCAAAATCTACATACGACTGAGTTGGCTGGGGTTTTAATGCTCTAAAGGTTTTTTTGATAACTTACTGGGAGGAGATCATAAGCCTCTAGGATAGCCTTCTTAACAGAATCATAATCCACATATTTCTCAAAAAGTAACGTAGCCGTACAACTTTGAGCTTTACCAGACAACGAAGTATGTAATAAGGTTGTCCAGTGTTGTCGGGGCCAGCGCATAGCACGTGCTTGATTCTCAAAGACTTCAAAATAAGTATCTAAATCTCCTTCATTAAATCTTGGAACCATAGATGCAGCTTTTTGTATATTGAAAGAATCATTTGAGGATTCACTTTATCTTGTTGGTGTTGTTGTTGTCTTATATAGCGGAGCATTTCCCTTTGAAAGTCTTCTTCATTTAATTTACGCTGAGCCTCAATTTGAGCAGTCTGTAAAATAAATAGTCTCTCTAATTTCTCAAACTGACTTTGAGAAATATGCCCCGATGGTATCGAAAATGAGGGAATTGAACTGGCGGTATGTGGATATTCCTTTTGACGTGCACCTTGGTGAGGGCCAGGCTGACCATTAATAGGAATTCCTTCAGTAACGGGCGAATGCCTAACAGCGGCTGCACCCTGCAATACTTCATCTACTTTATTAGAGGCCAAAGCGGGACCTAATCTATCTGATTCAATTTCAAGATCAACTCTTTGAAATTGTTCTTCTAATACTTCGAAAACTCGACTGGTAGCTTACTTGAGAAACTAAACTTTCAGAGTCAGAATCTCTTGCTACATGATGGTAAGGCCCCTGGAAACAATTGTTTCTAATTATTGCCCTTACGGTATTTGGGTGTGTAAATATCTATCGTATGGTACTCCCAATTTACGAGCTATCTACCAGCATGTTTGAAGTTTCAAGGAGTCCAGCTTTGACAATGTTAAATCTTTAAATAACTCTTTAATGTGATCTTCCATGATCATATTTGAAATTAACTAAAAATAAAACCAGTATATAACTTTAATA
>NW_026470376.1:0-12480 GCF_026875155.1 Cherax quadricarinatus | reverse complement strand
TGGAGCCAGGATTTTGGCAGTCCTCAGGACGAACGATCGAGCCTCAACCCTTTTTTATCATCGCTGTATCTGCTTTTTTTTTTTTTCGTTCCCCCAAAATAAATCATATTATCCTTTAGTTACTGGTGGAAATTTTGGGGGAAAGGCGCTTTTTCTGTATAAAAATTGCTTCTTTTGTGTAATTGCAAACCGCTGGAAACTACAGGTTTTATGAAATTCACAGTATACGTCTGGATTTAAAAGAAAAAGAAACTAATGAAACCCTCCTCCACTAGTCCCATTTTTTAATACGGTTTGCACTCAACACGTATTCTGCTTTTCACTGGTATCACTAGTTTATAGCGAGTCACTAGCGGGCCCCCGAAAGATTATTAAAAACAGGCCATGGGGAAATTTTCTTGGGGTTCGGGCCCGCCTCTATGGGCTTATCACTTCATTTAAAATTTTCCCCAGTTTTCAAATGACATTTTACCCTTTATCATCTATATACTAGGGGCCACTGTAGTATACACTATACATTTTACACAATGTTATCAGGGAGACTTTTTTCCCTGACAAAAAAAGTTCTATTATTATTATTTTGCAAGGGAAACGGGCCTATAATTCCCCGGGGCAGTAAACTTGTAGGAGTGCACATAATTCCCCTTTTTTTGATCGTATATAATGTTTTCCCGCCCAAAACTGGTTCCGGCGCTAGAGGGTGTATCGTATGGGGATTGATGGCACAATTAAATTTTTAGCGTAAGGCGACCGTAAAAAACACGAAAAAAACCCGGATCAAACGAGGCACCGGCACTGCTCCCTAGTCAGCTGGAAAATTTTCGGAAAAAAGGGGGGGTTTTTGTAAAAAAAGAAACCCGGCCAGTGGAGTGACCTTCAGGCAGAAGCGACTCGGCCCAGGATCCTGCAGGAGAAAGCACTTTAAGGGGACATGCCGGCTACGGGAAGGTGACTCGACCGCAACAAAAACCAAGAAGAAAGGCAGAAACTGAAGAGATGGTACAAAGGCGAAAGGAGGAAAAAAGGGGGATGGAAAAGACAGACGGGAATCCCAGACCAAAGGAAAAAGATAAAAATACGCCTCCCCAAATTCCTATAGAACCCTCCCAACCCAGGTCCCCCAGTAAACCAAACACTCTAAATCAAAAACCCATGCCACCCCAATCCCCCCACCCACTCATTAAAAAATCCACCCCCACAGCAACAACCCATATTTCCCTTTTCCAGGTCTCCCCTTTCCCCCAACCCCAATATACTCCCAGACCCATCTAGAAAAGAGTTAAAGGGTTGTGGTAACAAATGCAGATGGAATAAAAAACAAGTATGAGGAGTGGAGAAAAAAATTAAAAGAGACTCCCCGACTAATAGCACTCCAGAAAAAAAAACCCCCGAATAAAACGATTAAATTTTTCCTCCGGATATCAAATCCTCGGAAAAAACAGAGGGAGGAGGGGGGGAGGGGGGGTTGCATGCTCAAAAAAAACCATGGGGTTTTGAGAAAAGGAAGGAATGGATGGCACGGGCAAAAGGGACAATTAGTAGGAAAACCCAGTCTCAGGGACAAAAGGGTTTAAAATTGCAGAAATGTACACCCCCCACAGAACGCGGGGGCCAAGAGAAAAATTTCGGGGAAGAAACAGACAATGGTCGAACACTAGGAGGTGGCCAGGGAACCAGGGGGGGAGCAAATTACAGTTTTAGGTGATTTCAAACACAAGGGGATTGACTGGGGAAAAACCTGGAGCCCCATGGGGGGTTTCCCCAACATGGAAGGGCCAAATAATGGATGTGGGACGGAAAATCATGCTCAACATGTTGAGAACCCACCCGCAAGGCTGGACCTTGTATTCCCAGGGGTGTTGGACATCGGGGTATCACGTATGAAAAGGCCCCTGGGAGCTAGTGTCATGTGGGGTTTTGGCTTCGAAATACATAGTTGGCTCCAAATGGAGGGGAGTAGCGGAATAGGGTGGGAAAAAAACCCAAATCAAAAGGGGACTATCAGGCAGAGGAAATTCCTTAAAACATTCAGTGGGAGAGGGAATGAAAGGGAAAAAAGTACAAAAATGATGGGGCTATGTGCAACAAAAGCAGGAGGCAGAGGGAAACAGAAATAATGGGGGAAAAACGAAAAGAGTCCTTTGGGTTTACCCAAAAGGGGTGGGGGCAAAAATAGGTGTACTAGGAATGGAAAAGGGACAGAAGACAGAGAACCGGAAAAAAAAGAAATCAGCCGAAGAGCCCAAAAAAGAATTGCACAGATAAAAGGGAGGCTCAAGACAATATGAAAATGACTAGCTCAAAAATAAAGAAAGACCGAAGCTTTGTACAGCCCCATCGGAGGAAACAACAGTCAAGGCCGGTAATCAGTGAGGAAGGGTGTGGGGAAATTTCCCAAAAAACACCCGGGGGTTTGTCAGGGCTCAACACAAGATTTAAAGAGGTTTTACGTGGAAAACCGTAGGCTCCCGAAATCGAATGGGGGGGACACCCCAATGGGAGAGGGACATAAACCAAGGGAGGTGAAGAAGCGCTATGCGAACTTGACACCTCAAAGGCGGTGGGGCCCGCAACATCTCTCCCTGGGCTTTAAAGAGGGCAGAGTTTGGTACCCATTAACAAAGATCTTTAACACATATTTGAAATGGGAACTGCCTGAGGTATGGAAAATGGCAAATGTAGTCCCAAATTTTTTAAAAAGGGGGACGACTGAGGCACTAAACTACAGACCTGATCACTAACGGTATAGTATGCAGGTCATGGGGAAGTCATCAGGAGAGAGTGGTGGGGCACCCGGAAAAAAGCAAGTATATAATTGACAACCCCGCACGTTTAGGGGAAGGGAAAACCCGTGTCAAAAACCTACTAGGTTTTTTTGAAAAAGGGACAGAAGTAAGCAAAAAGAGAGGGGTGGAGGGGCTGCATATTTTTGGCTGCAAGAAGGCCTTCGACACAGTTCCTCACAAGGGTTACTGCAAAAACTAGGGATCAGGGGCACATGCGGAAGGCACTGAAATGGATCAGAGAATACTGACAGGAGGCAACAACGAGTCTGGACGCGCGGGGTGTCAGAGGGGGGCCCCTTGACAAGGGGGGGTTCCACGGGGGTTCAGCCCCTAGGCCGTTTGTTCTTGATATATGTGAACGACAAAAGGGAAGGGGGGTAGACTCAATTCCTTTTTTTGAGTGATTAAGAATGAAAGAACAAAGGGACGAGGATCAGGGGGGGCTACAAAGAGCCTGGACGGTACAAGCTTGGCCCAGAACTGGCTCCTTGAATTTAACCCTCCCCAAATGAAAAGTCTGAAGTTTGGGGGAAGGGGCAAAGAAGCCCGCAGACACAATTAGTTTGATGGCCAAAGCTGAAAAACCTCATAAAGGGAAAAAAAGATCTGGGGTAGTATAACACCGGCATATCTCCTGAGGCAACATCAATCAATAACTGCTGCAGCATACGGGCCCCTGGCAAACCTAGGATAGCGTTCGAACCTCATAAGGTTTCGTTTAAGACTCTGTATCCATCTAGTCGGCCCTACGGGAGTATGCGCCCCAGTTTGGAATCCAACCTACCCAGCACTCGAAATTAGGAAATGCAAAGGTTTGAACAAGACTAGTCCCAGAGACGGGGTTGCCCTACAAAAAAAAGGTTGAGGGAAATCGGCCTGACGACACTGGGGCAGGGGGTGGGGGGAGAAATGTAACGAAATAAAAAATACTGTGGGGATAGAAAAAGGTGGAAAAAGACGGGATTTTCCCAGAGATGGGAACAGACACAAGAGGTCAAAATTTTGGGAAGTTAAAACTCAGTGAAAAAAAGGGGATGTTGGGAAGTATTTCTTCAGTCATAGAGTAGTAACCATGAAAGCCAAAAGGGATTAGGGGAGGCGGGAACCATGCATGTTTTAAGGCGAGGTATGATAAGCCAGGGGCAGGGGGGGGGAAACCCTAGTAGCAATCACGAAGAGGCGGGGCCAGGAGCTGTGAATCGCCCCGTGCAACCCCAAATAGGTGGTACAAAATGAGTACACTTTTAAGAGACAATAAAATAAGTGTGGGGGCCCGCGGGGGCGTTGCCCCCCGGATTTCCTCTCCAGGTAAATCCGGTAAACTAAAATCCCCAAAAAAATCAAATTCATTATGGGAAAAAAAAAGAAATACTGTTTTTTATCAATTCAAGCCCTTTCTTAAAAATCACTTCTCCCCCACAACAAAATAAATATGAATAAACTGTATTATAAATTTAAAACCTGTGACCCTATAAAACTGTTTTTTTAATTGCATTCCCCAAATAGAATACTCTTTTCTTGAATGCACATTTTAATCTCTAATGATCATTGCCCTGTTTTGCACTAAAAATATTGATTCATCAACTATACTTAACCCTTCTAGGGAGGGTGGGTGCCTGAGCCCAGCTTTAGCTCACAAGACTGTCTTTCCCCTTTAGCCCCCCTTGGGGGCGGGGATGGCGGGCCAGAGAGGCCTAGCTTGTGGCTGGGCCTGGGGACATTTGGGCCCTAAAGATGGTGGTACCTGGCCCCCTTCCATGGGGGACTTAGGTCTCAGACACTCCCAAAAGAGGGACCCAAAAGGGGGCCACCACGGGGAAAAGGGCCCCGGGGCCGGGGAATCCCGGCAATTTTTTAATATAATAATAAATCATTGTTTTTCTCTATTTGATTCGATTGTTTTAAAAAGTTTGCTCAAATTTGTACAATTTTAATGTTCTTTTTTAAAATACTCTTTTGTATTCATGTTATAATTTTTTACGTAATTTTTACCACTAAATAATCCCTTTAGTTAATTTTAAATTTAATTTTAAGCTCCCCAAAATGCCTGCATACGGGGGGTTTTGGGGGCACGTCCCCCCAATCACTGTTTTTCTTTGTAAACTATGTATCATGTTCAAAAAAAAATAAATAAATAAAAAGTAAATAAATAAAAAATAAAAAAATAAATGTTCAGAATAACGAAGGGCTTTCTATTATTGTTATGTCATTGATGCAGCTAAGCCGTATCCCCATGTACTTTACCTAAAAATAAGTTTTTTTTTTAATTTTTATTTTTATTTTTTTTATTATTATTATTATATTATTTTATTTTTATTTTTATTTTATTTTTATTATTTTTATTATTATTATTTTGTTATTGTAACCAAGGGCCCCATTGCTAGCGCGTCGGTCGGAGTTTTTGATGCCCAGGATTCTTCCCCCCCCGGGGAATGGTTAGTAACATGTTAACAGCCCACTTTTTCCCAGTGATATAAACCCAAACCCCAGTAAAAATTCCCTTGCGATCATAAAGGCCCCAAACAAGTGTTTATTGTACCAGAGTCAAAATAAGAAGCCGGGTTTACTGGATCCCATGGTAGAAAAAGTTTTGCTTAGATTCCACTCACATGACAGGAAAAAAGACTTAATTATTGCATCTATTAAAGTAAAGAAAGAGGTATACATAAACGAGTGTCTTACCAAAAAACGTCAGAACCTCCTTTATGACTTCGAACAGGCGATAAATGACATGCCCATGCACTCTGCCCCAGGGCCAGACTCATGGAACTCTGTGTTCATCAAGAACTGAAAGGGAAACCCCCTATCACGAGCCTTTTCCATCCTATGGAGAGGGAGCATGGACACGGGGGTCGTCCCACAGTTACTAAAAACAACAGACATAGCCCCACTCCACAAAGGGGGCAGTAAAGCAACAGCAAAGAACTACAGACCAATAGCACTAACATCCCATATCATAAAAATCTTTGAAAGGGTCCTAAGAAGCAAGATCACCACGCATCTAAAAAACCCATCAGTTCCCACAACCCAGGGCAACATGGGTTTAGAACAGGTCGCTCCTGTCTGTTTTCAACTATTGACCATACGACAAGGCCCTAAATGCACTAGAAGACAAAAGAATGCAGATGTAATATATACAGACTTTGCAAAAGCCTTCGAAAAGTGTGACCATGGCGTAATAGCGCACAAAATGCGTGCTAAAGGAAATAACAGGAAAAGTCGGTCGATGGATCTATAATTTCTCACTAACAGAACACAGAGAGTAGTCGTCAACAGAGTAAAGCCCGAGGCAGCTACGGTGAAAAAGCTCTGTTCCACAAGGCACAGTACTCGCTCCCATCTTGTTCCTCATCCTTATATCCGACATAGACAAGGATGTCAGCCACAGCACCGTGTCTTCCTTTGCAGATGACACCCGAATCGCATGACAGTGTCTTCCATTGCAGACACTGAAAAGCTCCAGGCAGACATCAACCAAATCTTTCAGTGGGCTGCAGAAAACAATATAAAGTTCAACGATGAGAAATTTCAATTACTCAGATATGGTAAACATGAGGAAATTTAAAAATCTTCATCAGAGTACAAAACAAATTCTGGCCACAAAATAGAGCGAAACCCCAACGTCAAAGACCTGGGAGTTGATCATGTCGGAGGATCTCCCCTTCAAGGACCATAACATTGTATCAATCGCATTGCTAGAAAAATGAAGGATGGATAATGAGAACCTTCAAAACTAGGGAGGCCAAAGCCCAGATGACACTCTTCAGGTCACTTGTTCTATCTAGGCTGGAATATTGCTGCCACTAACAGCACCTTTCAAGGCAGGTGAAATTGCCGACCTAGAAAATGTACAGAGAACTTTCCCCGGCGCGCATAACGGAGATAAAACACCTCAATTATTGGGAGCGCTTGAGGTTCCTAAACCTGTATTCCCTGGAACGCAGGAGGGAGAGATACATGTTTAAATATACACCTGGAAAATCCTAGAGGGATAGTACCGAACTTGCACACAAAAAATCACCCACTACGAAAGCAAAAGACTTGGCAGACGATGCACCACCCCCCCCAATGAAAAGCGGGGGTTTGTCACTAGCACGTTAAGAGACCATACAAATAAGTGTCAGGGGCCCGAGACTGTTCAACTGCCTCCCAGCACACATAAGGGGGATTACCAACAGACCCCTGGCAGTCTTCAAGCTGGCACTGGACAAGCACCTAAAGTCAGTTCCGGATCAGCCGGGCTGTGGCTCGTATGTTGGTTTGCGTGCAGCCAGCAGCAACAGCCTGGTTGATCAGGCTCTGATCCACCAGGAGGCCTGGTCTCAGACCGGGCCGCGGGGGCGTTGACCCCCGGAACTCTCTCCAGGTAAAACTCCAGGTAAACTCCATAGAGGCAGAAAACTTAAGCGGGAGAATAATGACACAATACACCAATGCTTCACACGAGATGGGAAAATTCTTGTTAGGAAAACAAATGTAGGTCAACTGTACACAATAATGAACGAGAATGATCTATCACGATTTCTCAGGGATACTAATCTTACAGAGAATAACTAAACAATGTCCAACCTAAAAGTCTACGTAGTGTAGTGAATGTTTTGCTCCATTATTGTTCTAATTTCATTGTACAATCTCTTAGTAATTAAATAATCAACTACCTCATTTTGTGATTTTACTAGTAAGCATGTCACCTTATGTAATTTTCTTATTTACTATTGTTTGCTTAAACATTAGCTGAAAATTTATACTTTCTCTGTTTCCCTATTATTACCTCATATTTTTTAAAAACTATCAATTGATATTACTTACTAAAATTAATAATTATCATTTTTACTATAATTTCAATTTACTCTTAACATTTTTGACATTTAATAACCATTACTTGTCTAATTACCTTTACCTGTTTTAATACCACATTTACTATCCTAGATTACTCTTAATTACCTTGTACTGCCATATAACCTCTAGTATAACTACCAGTGCAATATTGAATGAAATAAACATTACTTTTTCACTTTTTTGTAATCATTATTACTTACTAAAATTTTATTAAACACCATATTTACTACCAGTCAATTTTACTTTTGTACATTAAACATTTTTTTATACTTCCCATAACATTTTTTTTGCCAAATTTCAAGTTTGTATATTCAACTCCAACCTTTATATTATCCTTTGTACCGTGTTACCTGTGTACCTGTGTACCTGTCTACCATCTTACTATCATATTATAACCAAGGGCATTACCCTTGTTATTTTTTTACTATTATTCTTTTAGTACTTTAATTGTGAATTATATTTTGTCACTTAAATCTAGTTATACTCTGATTTTGTCAACAACCTATACCAGACTCTAGTGCAATTGCAAGTACCATTTTTAATTTGCATTTTATATTATAAGTTTGTATTATAATTCCTACTCTAAGATGTTTTCATTCTTAGTGACTCTATTGGGGTGTGCAATTAGTGTATTTTTCAATTATATTATTGTTCAAGGCCTTAACTATCTTTTGCTAACTAGTACAACTACCCCTATAATTTTTTTTCTACTTTTTTTATTTTTTTGCTACCCTTTAACTTGCATATTTTATCTTGTCAATTTAATCTAGTTTACTCTAATTCTTGTAAACAACTTTTATAAAAACCTTAGTGCAATTACAATTGAGAGTCTTGTGCCTTTTTTATATTATTAGATTAAACTCAGTTGTACTATAGTCAATACCAAATTCATTATATTAGACCATATTGCAATTACTAGTGAGAGACTGGTGCTATTTTTAATTTGTATTGTTATATTATTAGGGTTAAATCTAGTTGTACTATAGCTCATTCTAGCTCAAAAAAATAGACTCCACAAAAGTCATTATATTAGACCTTAGTGCAATTATTTGATTACCACTTTATTGTTCACCACAACTTATATTAGTCCCTTTTATATTATAATTTTATATTATAATTCTAACTTTAAAGAATTACCTTTAAAGTACTACCTACTATCATATTCCCAAGCTCCATTATTTGATCATCACTTTATTTGTTCACCACAAATTATTTTAGTCCCTTTTATAACACCAGGAGGCAGCTCTGATGAAAACTCACACTCACACAAGCTTTTAAATCTCTGCACAAAATTCAATTTAAACCAAACAAATAATAGAGCCTACTAGATGGGAATACACTAGACCTCATCTTCACTAACAATGATGATCTGATAAGAAATGTCACCATATCAAAAACAATATACTCAGATCACAACATAATTGAGGTTCAGACATGTATGCCTGGAGCCCCAGACCGACAAAATGAGACTAGTCACGAGGGAGCTTCACCAAATTCAACTTCAATAACAAAAATATAAAGTGGGACCAAGTAAACCAAGTCCTAACCGATATAAGCTGGGAAGATTATAAGCAACACAGACCCAAACTTATGCCTAGAAAAAGATTTAACTCGGTGGCCACTCGATGTATGCACAAGGCTTATTCCTTAAGAAAAAGAGGAGTAGATGTAAAAAAGAAAGAGACAGGCGCTCCCTTTACAGCGACGGAAAAGAAATAACAGAGCGGCTAAAAGAGGTCAATATATCTGGGAAAAGCGCAGGGAGACACTGGTCAGAGAAATAGCAAGCATCGAACTTAAGCTAAAGAATCCTTTAGGAGTCAGGAATCGCGGGAAGAAAATAAAAGCCATAAATGAAATCGAAAGAAACCCAAAGTATTTCTTCTCCTATGCCAAATCAAAATCGAGAACAACGTCCAGTTTGGGCCCCTACTTAAACAAGATGGGTCCTACAAGATCAGAAAGGGAAATGAGTGAGCTACTAAACCCCAAATACTCAGTTTTTAGCAAGCCCAAACCAACTAAAGGTCGAAGATCAAAATGAATTTTTTTGAAGCCCCAAATTTGATTAACACAAACCTAAACCGATGTTATCCTGACGCCAAATGACTTCAACAGGCATAAATGAATGCCCATGCACTCTGCCCAGGGGCCCGACTCTGGAACTCTGTGTTCATCAAGAATGCAAGAAGCCCCTATCACGAGCCTTTTCCTCCCATGGAGGGGAGCTGGACACGGGGTCGTCCCCCAGTTACTAAAAACAAAAAGAAAGCCCCACTCCCAAAGGGGGCAGTAAAACAACCAAAGAACTACAGACCAAAAGCACTAACATCCCATATCATAAAAATCTTTAAAAGGTCCTAAGAACCAAGATCCCACCATCTAGAAACCCTCAGTTACAAACCAGGGAACAGGGTTTAGAACGGTCGCCCCTGTTGTCTCAACTACTGGATCACTACGACAATTTTAAATGCCTAGAGAAAAAAAGAATGCGATGTAATATATACAGATTTGCAAAAGCCTTCGCAAGGGGACCAGGGTAAACGCAAAAAATGCCGCAAAAGGGAAATAACGGGAAAAGTCGGTCGTGGATCTAAAATTCCCCTCAAACAGAACACAAGCGTAGTCGTAAAACAGAGTAAAGTCCGAGGCAGTAGGGTTGAAAAGCTCTGTTCCCCCAAGGCACAGTCTAGCTCCCATTTTTCCCTCATCCTCAATCCAATGGGAAAGGATGTCACCACGCCCGTGTCTTCCTTTGCAGATGACCCCCATCTGCAGCAGTGTCTTCCATTGAGACACTGCGGGGCCCCAGGCGGAATAAACCAAATCTTTCAGGGGGCTGCGAAAACAATAGAAGTTCAACGATGAAAATTTCAATTTCAGATAGGTAAAAATGGGAAAATTAAATCTTCATCAGAGTACAAAACAAATTTGGCACAAAATAGAGCAAAACCCCAAAATCAAAGACCGGGGGAGTGATTATGCGGGGGGGATCTCCCCTTTAAAGGGACCATAACTTGGATCAATCGCATCTGCTAGAAAAAAAGACGGTGGATAAATGAGAACCTTCAAAACTAGGAGGCCAAGCCCATGATGAACCCCTTCAGGTCACTTGTTCATCTAGGCTGGAAAATTGCTGCACTCAACAGCACCTTTCAAGGGAGGGGAAATTGCCACCTAGAAAAAAGTACAAGGGAAATTTTACGGCGGATAAAAGGGATAAAAAACCTCAAATTTCTGGGAGCGCTTGAGGTTTCTAAACCCGTTTCCCTGGAACGAGGAGGGAGGTACATGTTATATACACCTGGGGAAAATCCTAGAGGGACTAGTACAGAACTTGCACATGAAAATCACTCACTATGAAAGCAAAAGATTTGGGCAGACGATCCCACCATCCCCCCAATGAAAAGCAGGGGTGTCACTAGCACGTTAAGAGACCATAAAATAAGTGTCAGGGGCCCGAGACTGTTCAACTGCCTCCAGCACACATAAGGGGGATTACCAACAGACCCCTGGCAGTCTTCAAGCTGGCACTGGACAAGCACCTAAAGTCAGTTCCTGATCAGCCGGGCTGTGGCTCGTACGTTGGTTTGCGTGCAGCCAGCAGCAACAGCCTGGTTGATCAGGCACTGATCCACCAGGAGGCCTGGTCACAGACCGGGCCGCGGGGGCGTTGACCCCCGAAACTCTCTCCAGGTAAACTCCAGGTATATTGTCTCCTTTATTTTAGCTTTGAAAAACTACCTTAGCTCATTATTTTTACATTTGTTAAATAATTCAGGTGCCATTTTTTTTTAGCTTTAGAATATTTACTTTATTTTTTACTTAATTCTAACTATAGATTCACTACAAATCTTATGATTACAAGCATTGATCCTGATACCAACCTCTTATTTAATGACTTAAATGATTCAAACAGTTTCTGTAATTACTACACAGCAGAACAATCAAAGGCACTTCTCAGAGTTAACAACAACAGCATTCGTCTCTCAACCTGCGGGCTGAGAGGATGCTTTCTGAACCTGCTCTTGCTTACACCTGGTGGCGAACCGTGTACTACAGTACGCAAGATGGTGGATCGTCAGGGTAGAAGAGTAAACACAGTCTGTGTGGAATTCATTCGTGGCTCTCTCAGTGGTGCAACGATGCATGTCTTGTTGCCTACCATTATTCGCGACCTCTATGGCATCCCCACTGAGGAATTATATGGTGTGGCTCTCAATGGGATGTCGAGGTTTTTTGTAAAATTCGCAAATGCCGGGTTTTACTCCAAGATTGTGGAAGCTTTTCAAGAGAGGAAAATGGCGGTGAATTCAGCCGTAGAGGTATGCCTGCATGACGTCTCCACATACGTCACCTGGGTCAAAGTAAGGAAAGTGCCCTTTTGAGGCGGAGGAGTATGTTATTCGGAAAGTTTTTGGTAAATACAGCCGGTACATGCAGCGACCCCAAGGGATATGGAGGGAGGGCCCATAAGAGGGCTCTCGGAAGGCTCCTGCACCCTAAAGATGACATTTAAACACCGATTCCATCTTACGTTTATCTAGGGAAAACTAACAGGACCCAAGTTTTTTTTTCACTATGCAGGCCAACGTAAGACATGCAGGTTATGGGAACTCGTATGACCATATGGCTGCTCAGTGCTCCAGACGCCTGGTTGTACGTATCCGGGAAAACCCTTTTCCTGCGGTCCTAAGAACCGAGGCCTTTGATCTGGAGACTGGTCCCTCGCCTGAACAACGACCTACGCTTTTGGAGTGAGGAAAATACAACAAGAGGAGACCGGTCTTGGCGGTCCACCCTGTCGGGGGGACACTAAAACTGACCACGCCCCCTGTGGGGTAACCTTTTTTCC
>NW_026470375.1:0-10524 GCF_026875155.1 Cherax quadricarinatus | reverse complement strand
CCTTATTAACGGGTCGGGCTAGAAAAAAAACGTAATTCTTCCAAAACTTCTACAAACGTTTGGTAACATCTCATATATATTTGTATAAATTTTATACTGTGGGTGCATGTATCATGTTTGCATGTTACATAATGCGTTTCTTATATAATTTTGAAAGAAATATCATAGATAGATTAAGGGAAATGTCTATATTAACATAATATGCGACATTAATGCGCCCAAGAGATTATTATTATTATTATTATTATTATTATTATTATTATTATTATTTATTATTATTGCATCAAGAGTAGAGAGACTCTTAGTGATTTTAATGTATACCTACATGCCAGCACAGTGTGTAAGTTTATTTAGGTACAGGTGTACACAAGTATAATTATCAAGTACAATACATATAAAATATACAATAACTTTAAAACACTTGAAATTTTGGAAAGTTTCCAGACATAATAAGGAGAATGTAAACAAACTCGGTGGGCCGCTGTGACCGTATTAGAAAGACAGGTGGGGGGAGCCGTATAGCGAGTTTTGGTCATAATTTGAAATGTCCGTATTAGCGGAACGCCGTAAAGCGAAACGCTGTAAAGTGGGGCCCTGCTGTATATATATATATATATATATATATATATATATATATTATATATATATATATATATATATATATATATATATATATATATATATATATACATATATATATATATATATATATAATATATATATATATACATATATATATAATATATATATATATATATATATATATATATATATATATATATATATATATATATATATATATATATATATATATATATGTATATATATTTTATATATATTTATATTTATTATTATCACACTGGCCGATTCCCACAAAGGCAGGGTGACCCGAAAAAGAAAAACTTTCACCATCATTCACTCCATCACTGTCTTGCCAGAAGGGTGCTTTACACTACAGTTTTTAAACTGCAACATTAACACCCCTCCTTCAGAGTGCAGGCACTGTACTTCCCATCTCCAGGACTCAAGTCCGGCTTGCCGGTTTCCCTGAATCCCTTCATAAATGTTACTTTGCTCACACTCCAACAGCACGTCAAGTATTAAAAACCATTTGTCTCCATTCACTCCTATCAAACACGCTCACACATGCCTGCTGGAAGTCCAAGCCCTCGCACACAAAACCTCCTTAACCCCTCCCTGCAACCTTTCCTAGGCCGACCCCTACCCGCCTTCCTTCCACTACAGACTGATACACTCTTGAAGTCATTCTGTTTCGTTCCATTCTCTCTACATGTCCAAACCCACCTCAACAACCCTTCCTCAGCCCTCTGGACAACAGTTTTGGTAATCCCGCACCTCCTCCTAACTTCCAAACTACGAATTCTCTGCATTATATTCACACCACACATTGCCCTCAGACATGACATCTCCACTGCCTCCAGCCTTCTCCTCGCTGCAACATTCATCACCCACGCTTCACACCCATATAAGAGCGTTGGTAAAACTATACTCTCATACATTCCCCTCTTTGCCTCCAAGGACAAAGTTCTTTGTCTCCACAGACTCCTAAGTGCACCACTCACTCTTTTTCCCTCATCAATTTTATGATTCACCTCATCTTTCATAGACCCATCCGCTGACACGTCCACTCCCAAATAAACCATACCCCCGGCCGGGATTGAACCCGCGGTCATAGAGTCTCAAAACTCCAGCCCATCGCGCTAGCCACTAGACCAGCTAGCCACAATAAGATTCATCCAACTAGGTATATTTCTACACCATAGGAAAGTTAGCACAGGCACCTCTGTGACCACAAATGCAAGTTTTTACAGACGAATCTCCAGCTAGCGTGGCCATGACGAACTCTAGCTCAAGTCCCTTCACTGCCGTCAACATGACTTAAGAAATCGTAAAGACACGATTGCAAATAAACCATACCCCCGGCCGGGATTGAACCCGCGGTCATAGAGTCTCAAAACTCCAGCCCGTCGTGCTAGCCACTAGACCAGCTAGCCACAATAAGATTCATCCAACTAGGTATATTTCTACACCATAGGAAAGTTAGCACAGGCACCTCTGTGACCACAAATGCAAGTTTTTACAGACAAATCTCCAGCTAGCGTGGCCGTGACGAACTCTAGCTCAAGTCCCTTCACTGCCGTCAACATGACTTAAGAAATCGTAATGACACGTTTGAAAATAAACCATCCCCCCGGCCGGGATTGAACCCGCGGTCATGAGTCTCAAAACTCCAGCCCGTCGGCAGCCACTAGACCAGCTAGCCACAAAAGATTCCCCAAAACTAGGTATATTTCTACACCTAGGAAATTTACAAGGCCCCTCTGTGACCACAAAGCAAGTTTTTACAACAATCCCCTAGCGGGGGCCGTGACAACTCTCTCAAGCCCCCTTCACTGCCGTCAACATGATTAAAAAATCGAAATGAAAACGATTGCAAATAAACCATCCCCCCGGCCGGGATTAAACCCCGCGGTCATAGGTTAAAAATCCCCCCGTGCGCTAGCCACAAACCCAGCTAGCCACAATGTTTCATCCAACTAGGTATTTTCTACCCCATGGGAAAAGTTAGCACAGGCACCTCTGTGACCACAAATGAAAGTTTTTACGGGACGAATCTCCGCTAGCATGGCCGTGACAACTCTAGCTCAGCCCCTTCACTGCCGTCAACATGCTTAAGAAATCGTAATGACACATTGCAAAAAACCATACCCCCGGGGGGATTAAACCCCGCGGTATAGATCTCAAAACCCCACCCCGTGCGTACCCATAGACCAGCTAGCCACAATAAGATTCACCAACAGGTATATTTTAACCCCCATAGGAAAGTTAGCCAGGCCCTCTGTGAACAAATGCAATTTTTAAAAGACGAATTCCGCTAGGGGCCGTGACGAACTCTAGCTCAAGCCCCCTTAGCCGTCAAATGATTAAAGAAATCGAAATGACACGATTGCAAAAAACCATCCCCCCCCGGCCCGGGGATTAAACCCCGCGTCAAGATTAAAAACTCCACCCCGTCGCGCAACCCCTTTGCCCAGTAGCCACAAAAAGTTTTCATCCAATAGGTATATTTCTACACCATAAAAAAGTTGACAGCCCCTTGTGCCCACAAAGCAAGTTTTTACAGACGAATTCCACTAGCGTGGCGTGACGAACTCTACTCAACCCCTTCATCCCGCAACATGACTTAAGAAATCGTAATGACACGATTGCAAATAAACCATACCCCCGGCCGGGATTGAACCGCGATCATAGAGTCCAAAAACTCCAGCCCGTCGCGCTAGCCACTAGACCAGCTAGCCACAATAAGATTCATCCAACTAGGTATATTTCTACACCATAGGAAAGTTAGCACAGGCACCTCTGTGACCACAAATGCAAGTTGACGGCAGTGAAGGGACTTGAGCTAGAGTTCGTCACGGCCACGCTAGCTGGAGATTCGTCTGTAAAAACTTGCATTTGTGGTCACAGAGGTGCCTGTGCTAACTTTCCTATGGTGTAGAAATATACCTATTGGATGAATCTTATTGTGGCTAGCTGGTCTAGTGGCTAGCGCGACGGGCTGGAGTTTTGAGACTCTATGACCGCGGGTTCAATCCTGGCCGGGGGTATGGTTTATTTGCAATCGTGTCATTACGATTTCTAAGTCATGTTGACGGCAGTGAAGGGACTTGAGCTAGAGTTCGTCACGGCCACGCTAGCTGGAGATTCGTCTGTAAAAACTTGCATTTGTGGTCACAGAGGTGCCTGTGCTAACTTTCCTATGGTGTAGAAATATACCTAGTTGGATGAATCTTATTGTGGCTAGCTGGTCTAGTGGCTAGCGCGACGGGCTGGAGTTTTGAGACTCTATGACCGCGGGTTCAATCCCAGCCGGGGGTATGGTTTATTTGCAATCGTGTCATTACGATTTCTTAAGTCATGTTGACGGCAGTGAAGGGACTTGAGCTAGAGTTCGTCACGGCCACGCTAGCTGGAGATTCGTCTGTAAAAACTTGCATTTGTGGTCACAGAGGTGCCTGTGCTAACTTTCCTATGGTGTAGAAATATACCTAGTTGGATGAATCTTATTGTGGCTAGCTGGTCTAGTGGCTAGCGTGACGGGCTGGAGTTTTGAGACTCTATGACCGCGGGTTCAATCCCGGCCGGGGGTATGGTTTATTTGCAATCGTGTCATTACGATTTCTTAAGTCACTCCCAAATATCTGAATACGTTCACCTCCTCCATACTCTCTCCCTCCAATCTGATATCCAATCTTTCATCACCTAATCTTTTTGTTATCCTCATAACCTTACTCTTTCCTGTATTCACCTTTAATTTTCTTCTTTTGCACACCCTACCAAATTCATCCACCAATCTCTGCAACTTCTCTTCAGAATCTCCCAAGAGCACCGTGTCATCAGCAAAGAGCAGCTGTGACAAATCCCACTTTGTGTGTGATTCTTTATCTTTTAACTCCATGCCTCTTGCCAAGACCCTCGCATTTACTTCTCTTACAACCCCATCTATAATTATATTAAACAACCACGGTGACATCACACATCCTAGTCTAAGGCCTACTTTTACTGGGAAAAAATTTCCCTCTTTCCTACATACTCTAACTTATATTTATATATTTATATATTTATATATTTATATATATATATATATATATATAATATTTTATTATATATATATAATATATATATATATATATATATAATATATATTTATATATATATTTTATATATAAATATATATATGTATATATATATATATATATATATATATATATAATATATATATATATATATATATATATATATATAATATACAACATACATACCAGCCCTACGGTCACTGGTAGCTCGCTATCTAAACCCTGCTCCAGAGGGATTATCATACACACAACACCTAGCAGTAGTAGGAAGATAAAATTTTAGGAGAAAGGGAAATAGGCAGGAGGATTAAGTCGTGGCTAGTGGGACTACAGCCCTGACAACAGTTTCGAGAGATAATGTTTTAGGACACAAAGACAGTACAATCTGAGAAGCAAGTATTGGGTACTCATGTAGTAAAAGGTAGTACAGCCCTGAAAACAGTTTTGAGAGATAATGTTTTAGGACACAAAGACAGTACATTCTGAGAAGCAAGTATTGGGTACACATGTAGTAAAAGGTAGTACATAACTGGGTGAAAGAATGACTTGTTAACACACACTAGTATTATAATTATTAGAATTACTCTCAGTGTTAATGGTATCTTATTAGTATTACGGATACACAGAGGTGAATTGTATTTCTGGGACATATAAACAACTGATGTGCTCGCAGACACACGCACACACACACATACACTCAGGGCCAGGAGCTGAGTCTCGACCCCTGTAACCACAACTAGGTGAGTACACACAGCTGATCCTTGGAATTTGCCCCGCGTCCCCTCACCCCCCCCCACACCTTTCCCTCCCCCACAGACCTTTTCTCCCCGCTCTTGCCTTCACTCCCTCCTATCTTTTCCTTCCCTCGCGTTTCTCTCTCTCACAGCCTTTTTTTTTTTTCTCTCTCTCTCTCCCTCTCTCTCTCCCTCTCTCTTCCCTCTCTCTCTCCCTCTCTCTCTCCCTCTCTCTCTCTTCTCTCTCTCTTCCTCTCTCTCTTCCTCTCTCTCTTCCTCTCTCTCTCTTCCTCTTCTCTCTTCCTCTCTCTCTTCCTCTCTCTCTTCCTCTCACTCTTCCTTTTCTCTTCCCTCTCTCTCTCTCTCTCCCCTCCCTCACTCCCATAACCCTATCTCTCACCCTCCTCTCTCTCTATAGCTTCTCTCTCCATCTCTCCATTTCTCTCTCTCATAGCCTTTTCCCTCGCCTCCTCTCTCTCTCTCTCTCCCATAACCCTATCTCTCACCCTTCTCTCTCTCTATAGGCTTCTCTCTCCCCCTCTCCATTTCTCTCTCTTTAGCCTTTTTCCTCGCCCTCCTTTCTCCCCCCTCTCTTTTCTTTTTTCTCCCTCTCCCCCCTTTCTCCCTCTCTTTTACCCTTTCTCTCCCCCCTCACATTTCTCCTCTCCCCCTTGGTCTTATCCCTCACCCCCATACTCTCTCCTCTCTCTCCCTCTTTCTACCCTTTCTCTCTCCTCTCTCTCCCTCTTCTACCCTTTCCTCTCCCCCCCCCCACCCTCTCCCTCCTCTAGCCTTCTGTCTGTGGTAATAAAAAAAAAAAAATGGGTGGCCTTAGAGGACGGAAAACCAGAGATCTGGTAGACGAACCAGGGAGGAAAGACTGGGAGTTAGAGCTCCAAAAAAGGGAGGAAGAGTGGGGAAGGAAGATAGAGCTTGGTAAGAAAATGGAGGAGCGGATAGCTGAAGAGTGCAGGAAGTGGGAAGTACAGGTCTTATCAGCAGAAGCTAGGATACAGTGCTTAGAAGAGAAACTGCAAAGCCTGAAACAGATTAGAGAGACAAATGACAATTCAGATGTGACATCAGGAAATTCAAAGTCAGGCGCAGACAAGGGGACGGTAAGCAACAACGGAGACATGCCGTACACGAAGGCCCTATCAGACCCACGTGGGGCCAGGGAAAAGACGATGAGCACACTAAGATCAAACGACAGGTCCGAAGACAATGAAGGTATGCTATATGCAGAGATTCTAACAGCCAACTGCAGTAGCAAGGGACAGCTGGTCAGGAAGACAGTTCACTGAGAAAAGAAATTTCAGATATGACAGGGACTGAAGGCAAGAACATGTCAATGGAAGGAAATAAAATGCCTCAGAGGGGAAACAGATGGAGACTCAGTGGGAGGAAAGGGCGAGGTCAGTTTTTGTGTAAAGGCTCCAAGAAGCCAAGGGGGACAACTTTGAAGAAATAAAACAGGAGGAGAAAAAAATGATTGAAGGCATCATGAAAACAATAGGGGAGGGCGATATGACCCAGGTGACAAATTTTCAGAGAATTGGATGGTTTGCGAGTGGAAGGATACGGCCTGTCAGAGTAACTTTCAAGGAAGAATCAGTTCGAACCAGGATTCTGCAAGAGAAAGCAAGACTGAGGGACAAAGAGGGGTACCAGAGAGTATACCTCGACCGCGACAGAACACAGGAAGAAAGGACTACACTGAAAGAGACGCAAGGAGGAACGAGAAGCAACGAAAATGAGGAAGACCCAGACACAGGAGAAAGGGCAAACACACCCCACAGAATCTCCCACCAAAAGACTCCAACCGCGACATTCCCAACACAACTGAGCAACCACTCACTGTTCCCTCTGCCACCAACCCCCATATCACAAACCTCACCCCAACAGCTGTCCCTTATGGGCATTCTGACCCCACCCCCATCAACACAAACCCCACCTACACCACAGCCCCATATAGGCCCCCACCAAGGCTCTCGCTCCCCCAACCCCAATATTCTTGCATGACCACAATGATAGAAAAGAAACTGAAGGTTTGGTACACAAACGCGGATGGAATAACGAATAAACATGAGGAGTGGAACGAAAGAATCAGTGAAAAATCCCCAGACATCATAGCAGTCACAGAAACAAAACTCGCTGAGACAATAACAGACACAGTCTTTCCAACAGGATATCAGATCCTGAGGAAAGATAGAAGGAGTAAGGGAGAGGAGGGGTTGCACTACTCTAAAAACACCGATGGGGATTTGAGGAAATGGAAGGCATGGACCCTGATTGGAGAAAGAGACTACATTGTAGGTACAATTCAGTCGGAGAACATAAAGTAGTCATTGGAGTGATGTAAACCCCCCACAGAACTGCAGGAGGCCAAGAGAGGAGTACGAAGAAAAAAACAGGGGGGAGGTGGACACACTGGGTGAGGTGGGAAAAAGAGCTCACTCGAGCAGAGCAAAGTTACGGTAAAGGCGATTTCAACCACAGGGAGATCGACTGGGAAAACCTGGAGCCACATGGGGGTCCCGAAAACATGGAGAGCCAAGATGATGGATGTGGTACTTGAAAACCTCATGCATCAACATGTAGGGACACAACCAGAGGAGAGAGGGGAGGTATGACCAGCAAGGGGGGGGACTGGATCTTTGTGTTCACCCTGAGCAGTTCAGAAATGAGGACATCACTTACGAGAGGCCCTTGGAGCTAGCGCGATCATTTGGTTTCTGAGTTTGGACTAAATAGTAGTTTACAAGTGGAGGAAGGTCACAGGGAACTGAGGGGACAGGCCAAACTATAAAAGGGGGACTAACAGGTATGTGAAAACTTCTGCGGGAGGTTCAGTGGGACAGAGAAATGTAGGAAAATCAGTAAAAACGAGATGATGGCATATGTGGCAACAATGTGCAAGGAAGGCAGAGGAAAGTTTTGTTCCAAAGGGAAAACAGAAATATAGGAGACCAAACGAGTCTTGGTTTACCCGGAAGGTGTAGGGAGGCAACAACTAAGTGCAACCGAGAATGGAACGGTACATAAGGCATAGGACCCAGGAAAACAAGGAGATTAGTAGCAACGATCCAGAAACGGGGGGTGGGTGGGGGGGGAGTATGCACAGATAAGGAGGAGGCCAGCGACAGTATTGAAAACGACATAGCATCGAAGTCAAATCTGACCCGAACCTGCTGTAGAGCCACATTAGGAGAGAAGAACAACAGTCAAGGACCAGGTGAGTAATGGCGGAGAAAGAAGGTGGAGAAAGAACTCACAAGAAACGATCAGAGGTTATGTGAGGAGCTCAACACGAGATTAAGGAAGTATTTACAGTAGATACAGGAAGGGACTCTGGGGGGGACAGACAGATGGGGGACACCAGCAAGAACACACCCAACAAGTGTTGGTCGACATACATAAGATGAGGAGGAGGTGAAGAAACTGCTAAAGGACCATCGATACCTCAAAGCCAAAATGGATCCGGACAACTCTCCCCGTGGGTCCTTAGGAGAGGGATGCAGATATGTTGTGAATTGCCACTTACCCACATTCTTCAACACGTCCCTGGAAAACTGGGGCAACTACCTGAGGTATGGAAGACGGCAAATGTAGTACCATTTTAAAAAAAGAGAACAGAAAAGAGGCACCTAAACTTTAGACCTGAGTCATTGTCGTGTTATAGTATGCAAAATTATGGAGAAGATTATCAGAAGGAGAGTGGTGGAGCACCTGGAACGGAACAAGAGTATAAATGCCAACCAGCACGGATTCACGGAAGGCAAATCCTGTGTCACAAACCTTCTGGAGTTTTATGATAAAATAACAGAAGTAAGACACGGGGAGGAGGGTGGGTCGATTGCATCTTCTTGGACTGCAAAAGGCCTTTGACACAGTTTCCTCACAAGAGATTAGTGCAGAAGCTAGAGCATCAGGTGCATATAAACAGGAAGGGGCACGCAATGATCAGAGAATACCTGACAGGGGGCAGCAACGAGTCAGGTTACGTAATGTTTGTATCACAGTGGGCACCTGTGACGAGCGGGGTCCCATAGGGGTCGGTTCTAGGACCAGTGCTATTTTTGGTTTTATGTGAACGACATGACGGAAGGGTAGACTCAGAAGTGTCCCTGGGGTTTGCAGATGATGTGAAGTTAAAGAGGAGAATTAAATCTGATGAGGACCAGCAGGACTTCAAAGAGACCCCCGGGGCAGACTGGACACCTGGTCCAGCAAATGGCTTCTCGAATTTAATCCTGCCCAAAAAGCATAGTTTATGAAGAAAAGGGGAAGGCACAGAAGACCACAGACAGAGTATAGGCTAGGTGGCCAAAGACTGCAAACCCTCACTCAAGGAGAAGATCCTTGGGTTGAGTATAACACCGAGCATGTCCCCGGAAGCACACATCAATCAGATAACTGCTGCAGCATATGGGCGCCTGGCAAACCTTGAGAACAGCATTCCGATACCTTTGTAAGGAATCATTCAAAGACACTGTACACCGTGTATGTCAGGCCCATACTGGGAGTATGCAGCACCTGTTTGGAACCCGCACTTGATAAAGCACTCAAGAAACTAGAGAAAGTACAAAGTTTGCGACAAGGTTAGTTCCAGAGCTAAGGGGAATGTCCTATGAAAAAAGATTAAGGGGAATCGGGGCCTGACGACACTGGAGGACAGGAGGGTCAGGGGGGGGACATGATAACAACATATAAAATAAATGCATGGAATAGACAAGGTGGACAAAGGACAGGATTTTTCCAGGGAGGGGACACAGAAACAAGAGGCCACAATTGGAAGTTGAAGACACAAATGAGTCAGAGAGATAGTAGGAAGTATTTCTTCAGTCATAGAGTTGTAAGGCAGTGGAATAGCCTAGAAAATGACGTAGTGGAGGCAGGAACCATACACAGTTTTAAGACGAGGTTTGATAAAGCTCATGGAGCAGGGAGAGAGAGGGGCCCAGTAGCAACCGGTGAAGAGGCGGGGCCAGGAGCTAAGACTCGACCCCTGCAACCCCAAATAGGTGAGTACATGACACAAAATATCCAAACAGTTAATTGGGTTAACGGGGACGAAATATTAACAAAAAATTTTGTTTTTGGGGTTTTAAAAGCAGTGTAGTGATAAAGGG
>NW_026470374.1:0-11473 GCF_026875155.1 Cherax quadricarinatus | reverse complement strand
AAAAATTTTCAAAAATTAATTAGAAAAATTAAAAACCTCTTTTTTATTTGGTCAAAGATTTTGAGAGATAAAATAAAGTTTAACTGCAGACAAATGATTGAAGTGGAAGTATAACTGGTGTAACAGTATGTTTTTCTCAGAATCATTGCTGCTAAATGTTTTTCATTGCAAGTCACAATGTCTCATTGCAGTCAAAATGTCTTTTTTCCATTGCAAGTCACATGTTTTTCATTGCAAGTCAAAAGGGTCTCATTGAAGTCAAAATTGGTTCATTGCAAGCACAATGTCTCATTGCAAGCCCCAAAATGTTTTTTAAAAAATTTTAAATCAAAATGCTCTTTAAGTCACAATGTCTCATTGCAAGTCACAAATTCCATTGCAAGTCACAAGTCCTTTTGCAGTCAATTTGAGAAAAAATGTTCATTGCAAGTCAAAAGTCTCATTGAAGTCAATGTTTTTCATTGCAAGTCACAATGTCCATTGAAGTCACAATGTCTCTTTGCAAGTCAAAATGTCTTTTTGCAAGTCCAAATGTCTCTTTGCAAGTCACAAGGTCCATTGCAAGTCAAAAGTTCTTTCCCCTTCCGAAGTCACAATGTCTCATTGAAAGTCACATTTTTTTTCTTGCAAGTCAAATGCTCATTGCAAGTCACAATGTCTCATTGCAAGTCACATGTTTTTCATTGCAAGTACAATTTTCCCCTTAAGTACAATGCTCAGCAAGTCCAATTTTATTGCAAGTCACAAGTTCATTGAAGCCAATGTCTCATGCAAGTCACAATGTCTCATTGCAAGTCAAAAGTCTCATTGTAAAGTCCAGGGGCTTTCAGCAATCAAAATGTCTAATGAAGCCCCAATTTCTTTTGCAAGTCACAATGCTCATTGCAAGTCAAAAGCCGAAAGTCACATTTTGGCCCCCTTTTCATTGCAAGCCCAATGTCTCATGCAATCACAATGTTCTGCAAGTCACATGTCTCATTGAAAGCACAATGTCTCATTGCAAGTCACAAGTCTCATTGCAAGTCACAATGTCTATGCAAGCAAAATGTTCATGAAGTCACAATGTCTCTTGCAAGTCAAAATTCTCATTGAAGTCAAAAAGTCTCTTGCAAGTCCAATGTCCATTGAAGCAAAATTGCTCATGCAAGTCACAATGTCTCATTGCAAGTACAATGTTCAAAAAATTTTGAAGTCACAAGTCTCATGCAAGTCAAAATTTTTGGCCCCTTTCATTAAGCAAAATGTCCATGCAAGTCACAATTCCCATTGCAGGACAATGTCTCATTGAACACAAGCCCATGAAAGTCACATGTTCTTGAAGTCACAATGTTCATTGAAATACAATGTCTCATTCAAGTCAAATGTCTCTTTGAAGTACAAGTCCATGAAGTCCAATTCTCATTGCAAGTCACAATGTCTCATTGCATTTTCAAAATGTCTATGCAAGTCAAAAAGTTCATTGAAGTCACAATGTCTCATTGCAAGTCACAATGTCTCATTGCAACAAAATGTTCATTGAAGTCACAATGTCCATTGCAAGAAAAATGTCTCATTGAAGTCACAAGTCTCATTGAAGTCCAATGTCTCATTGCAAGTCCAATGTCTCATTGCAAGCAAATGTCCTTTGCAGTCACAAGTCTCTTTGAAGTCACAATGTCTCATGCAAGTCACAAGTTCATTCAGTCCTGTTCTTTTGTAAGTTTTCCCAAGTCCTTTCCATGTGTCAAAATGTCTCATGCAAGTACAAATGGGGTTTTCTTTGAAAGTCCAATTTTCTCATGCAACCAATGTCTCATTGAGTCCAAAATGCTCTTTGCAAGTCACAAGTCTCAATGAAAGCCAATGTCTCATTGAGGAACAATGTTATTGCAAGTCAAAATGTTTTTCATGAAGTCACAAGCTCATTGCAAGACAATGTTCTTCTTTGCAAGTCACAATGTCCCCCATACGCCAAATCACAATGTCTCATCGCAAGTCTCAGTGTGCGTTCTACGTTGATAACTTTGAGTCTGCCAGTCCGTCTCGTGTCCCAGGCGGGTACTGCCCAAAAACAAAAAATACGTCCTTTAAGGAACATATTGTACCGTAAGGTTTCCCTTACTACAGCCTTGATTCTAACCCGTTGGTTCTCTTTCCTAAACCGAGTCACAGTAGCCACTAGCTCCTGGTTTTTGTTTCTGCTTGGTTTAAAAAAAAAAAAAGCATTTTGAAAAATTTTAACTTTAAAATTCCGTTTATTTCTGCTTTTTTATGCATACATTAAAATTTGCCTTAGATCTCCTGATTAATTCCATGAACATTTCTTCATTTTTTCTGTAATATGAATTATGAGTGACTTTTTCCTTTTTTTATTTTTCACCCCTTTCTTCCTCCCCCTCCTCCTCTTTTTTTCTTCCTAAACTCGTATATAACTGGCTCCCATACTTTTGTTTGTTTTGTGACTGTTAATGATCCAAGTCAGACCGAAACGCCAGCTAATTTCCCTTTTTCTTTTTTGGGGTTTTTGAGTATTGTTCCCCTCAGGTTTTTGGTCCCGCATTGTTTTTTTGTCACTCTTGGGTTTCATAGATCTTAAAAAATTTTTATTATTTCCTTTATTTCATTAGCTTCAAACTTTTGGGAAAAATGTGTTGGGATTAAAATTTGGGTTCATCGATAACGGTTCAAAGTGTAGTTTGGCTTCTTGCCCGAGAGAATTTATGCCCGAAATTCCGTCAGTTATTCGTAAAACTGGGCGCTTTTAGAAACTTCCCAGTGCTGTTTAAGGCAAAACAACTTCAGCAGGTTCATAGCAAAAATTTCGAGTTAGTGTTGGTCTCACTTCCCCCCCTCTCAAAAATTTACAAGGGCATATATGCTGGGGCTCCCCCTATTTACAACGCTAAACTTTCCCCCTTTATTACATTTACAGCTTGAATTTTTTCCTCATCCCCGGGCAGCTGAAACTCTTTCTTTAAGCGACATTGCGTTTACAGAAAAAACTTTGAAACTGAAGCTTCGCCGACAGCTGGAACTTAAAGAAAATTAAAACTTCATTGACGCTTATTTGCCTTGGAACTTCAGCTTGAGTTCCCCTGTTTATAACTAAAGCTTTTTTCGCTTAGTGATCCAGTAAACTGGAGCTACTACCCCTTTTGGATCAAATCTAACTAAGCCCTCGCTTAATTTTCCAGGTACTACTGCTACCCCTCGGCTTTATCGCCCCCTATGTAATTTTTTAATTATCCAATTAAAAACCACAAAAGTGTGTTTATTTTTTTCCAGCAACACTTGGGTGAAAGATGGCTTAAAATTAAAATGGGTTAACAGTTTATAAATTGCAATGTGCGACACTTGGGTGTCTTATTGAAGAAACGTTTCGCCATATAAAGGCTTATCGTCCAAAAAAAAGGGGAAATGGTGTAAACGGAGGATTTTGAGGACATAATCGTCCCTCAGCCTGTAAGGACTATCCCTAAAGGCGTTCTTCAGACATTGCAAATCTATTCCCCAAAGAAATTAATATCTCGATTATATACACGAAAAGTTTAATTTACTCCCTATTAAGACCCCCGTCAGGAAACACTTGTCCTTTTCCCCAAACCTATAACCTAACTCTTTTTAAGGGGCTGAGAAGTAAAGACGGGGTTTTAAAAGTTATATGCGGGCCTTTTTGACCCCCGCTAGTCGATAGGGTTTAAAAATATTTTAATTAAAACCCCGTTCTCTCAGTATTTGTTTTGAGTGTCATTCAACTCATGTGTAGGTGGTTACTGCCTTAAAGACCCCTTTTGTGTAGGTGGGTTTCGCCTTTAAAACCCTTTTGTTAGGTGGGTTATGCTTAAAAGACCCTTTTGTGTAGGTGGGTTACGCCTTAACGACCCTTATGGAGGTGGGGGTTTCTGCTTAACGACCCTTATGGAGGTGGGTTCTGCCTTACGACCCTTTTGTGTAGGTGGGGTTTTCTGCCTTAACGACCCCTTAGTGTAGGTGGGTTACTGCCTTTAAAGACCCCTTTTGTGTAGGTGGTTACTGCCTTAAGCCCTTTTGTGTAGGTGGGTTTCTGCCTTAAGACCCTTATTGTAGGGGGGTTACTGCCTTAACGACCCTTATGTGTAGGGGGTTAGCCTTAAAAGACCCTTATGTTAGGTGGGTACTGCCTTAACGACCCCTTTTGTGTAGGTGGGTTCGCTTTAACGACCCCTTTTGTGTAGGGGGGGTTTCTGCCCTTTAAAGACCCTTATGTGTAGGTGGGTTACTGCTTTAACGACCCTTTGGTAGGTGGGTTCTGCCCTTTAAAGACCCATGTGTAGGGGGTTTCGCCTTAACGACCCTTATGTTTACTTCCTTAAATTTCCTTTATGAAGGTCCCGCCCTTTAAAATGGGAGAATTACCGCAAAATGTTAGGTAAATGGCACAGATGCAACTATTTGACATTTTGAATTTCACATTAGGCACTTGTGACCATTTCCAACAACCGCCTTAAGCAAACAACAGTACCATTTATATTCAACACCTTTAAACCCGGAAAAATTTGCTTCATTAGAGGCATATCCCCCCAAAAAGGTTCCTTGATGGGGGGGAGGGATCTTGTCTAGGGAATTTGGAGCTGTGCCCCCGTTCCTGAATTAAGCCTGAAAACCTTCCACACCCCCCCCCCCAGGCGCTAAAATCCTATGGGGTTTTGGCTCCCCCTTGATTATAATAATAATAAAAAGGCATAGCCGATCCAACAAAAACAACAAAGGTCAAACACTAAGGTTTTCCCCGGTCCGTGAGTGAGGTAAAAACCCTTTGACGTACATGTGGGGGGTCACATCCCCACTAAAATAAACAAAACTCTCAGTCCAACAGGATTCGAACCTGCAGACTCTGCAAAAAGTACTCAGCACTTTATCCCACTGCAGGAGTCTGGCTGTATGGATAAGTACTGCGTACTTTTATACCAATTTTGCAGGTTCAAATCCTGTTTGGGGACTGAGATAAACGTTTGTAAAAAATTTGTTAAGCATTAAAACTATCTATAAGTATTAATACTTCTGTTTTTTCATTACTTTTCCCTTCATAACGGAGATTCACGAAAGTTCGGGGTTTAAAATAATACTTTTAAGTCTTTATATAAATTTACTGAAAGAAAATACACGCCAAAAAAAATTTTAACCGATGTTTTGCTGTTTCGTATATAATTATTCTTGCTATTTTATCATTTTTTAATCGCAAACAAATCCGCTTTAAAATTTTTGCAAAATGCTGCGAACCTCATTTAAAAAAATTCTAGGTTCTCAACTGGGTGGTATTAATTTTTAACTAATTTTAATTTGCTTCATTGTATGATATAATGTTGAATTGCTTTTGTTTCCCCTTCCACACACTTTTTAAACCTGGTCATTTCTCTTTGGATTTACTAAAGAAAAAATTAGTCCCGTGCCTCATCTTCTTCCCCGTTACTTACTTAGGTCCCTAAACGCCTGGGGTAATGCCCTAAAATTTAAAATACCTTCCGAATACTGCCCTTAACTCCGGGGAAAACTGCTCACCGGGCGCTGTGTGAAAATATCTTGGGACTATAATTTGGTGACCAGAAGAGCCTAACGCGGAACCGGTTTCTTCTACAGCGAATTAAGCGTTCATTTTGGAAACTTTAAACAAGGGGTATAGTAAATTTCCCCCAATGCTAAAACCGATGATAGCCATGGAAGGTTCTTGCTTTCCAGGAGAAGCGTTTTTCCTGTTGCTCACTTGGGAATTCACCCTTTAAATTTTCTTTCCTGCCCCTTTCCTTCACTGTGTGCAAATCCTTCAGAAATAATTTTTTATCCTACGAGAGTACATGAAAAATTTACAATTAGGAGTCAGTGACAACACAGGGAAAGCCCCTGGTTATGCTGATATTTCGGGAAAAGGGGCTAATTTGTTCCCAAGATGCACCCACCCAGTCAGCTAACACCCAGGGTATCTATTTGCTACCTGGTGAACAGGTGCAGAAGTCAAAGGAAAAACACGCCCAAAGTTTTCATGATAGGGGGGATTGAACCAGGCATCATGTTGAGCTGAGTTCCTCCCAAACCCGAGTTTGGGACACCTTAAGTTTGATCAACTCTGGTTTGCCCTTTAAAAATTTCCAGTCGGTACGTGATTCAGCAGTTTTGGTTGGGTGTCGATTTAAATCCTGGTTCCAAAACCCATACCACCCCAGTTTACATTTTCCCCCTTTTGGGCCCTGATCGTAAATGCCAAAAGTTATTTTCTAGATCTTGCCTTTAACACTCGCTCTTCAGATCATATTATTTTCCAAACCCAACATGAAACTGGGGAAAATTCCTTACATCTCTTTAAATTTCAATTTTTTAAGAGCCATTTGTTAGGGGCCTTTCCTTTAAAATGCAAATGCTTTTCGAGTATTTTTTTTTCATGATCCCATTGCCTCAGGTTCTTTGGGTCCCCCTAAGTAGTCAATTCAGCGCCTTGTTTCTTAGTCGTCTCCCCAACTCATAAAGCATTTGTCACAAACCTAGAACCTTTTCCCTCAATTGTTCATGTTGATTACGATAGGGGAAGCTGACTCGCTTTCACTGAACCTTACGGTATGAGAGGGCCCAATACTCTGTTGGATTAGTAAGGCAATTTTTATTTCAGGGTCTCGCACAAGCTGCTTGAGAAAAGGCGAGTGCGCCGTGTGCTACACTTGATTTTATGTTTAAAATGGTATAACATACCATAGTTGAGTTTAAAGCAATGCGCATATTTTTGGTTTCTTTATTGTTAAAAAACGTTACCCCTACAAGTAGGCTTCCTCAGTCAAACAGAGACGCAAGATAGTGGTAAAAATGAAGATATGTAACGCTTACAGAAATAGCATTTAGGTGGTCAGCCCCTCACCCTGGAGAAGAGGCGACTACTGTCGCTTCAGCTTCTATTTTTTCAGACTGCGAACGAAACTTTTCCCGGCGGGGGGGGATAAGCCCCTCAAAACTACGTTTTTAAAGGGTGTTGGCTGATTACATTCTTCAATTCTATGCTTCTGCAAACTCGTACTGACTAGAAGTCTTCGTTGGGCGAACGTTTCGGAAAAAAAGAACCAACTGTTGAACTGGTTTATTACTAAACTAAGTATTAACAATGACTATGTTGAGCGGGCCGGGTGTATAGAACACAGGATTCCAATAACCTTTTTTTTTATATGAAGCGCAAAACCGTGTGGGCCATTCATCGCAAGGATTCTGGAGGCTCGAACCTCCGTTCGAAATGGCAGCCATTCATGCAAGTTCCCAAAATGTTCGTTACAGATTTTTAAAACTTAGTGTAACAATAATAAAAAAAAAATCTAAGAACTTTAAGAAATTTTAGAAAAATCTTTTTATCGACTTTAATTTGTTGTTCATTTAGGCATAATATCAATAAAAAGTTACCACCTCATGGGGTTTTCACAAAAATATTATCTAGGGTATTTATAAAAACTTAATGAATTTGCCCACAGGGTACATTTTTTTCCTTAAAATTGTCTGGTCCCATGGACTATTTCCCCCTTTTCTTTTCCCCTTCTATTTTACGGGTACCCGGTTTGGATCCAGGAAAAAAAATCCGAAAAATAAGTCACCCCCCCCAATTGGGGTTTATTGAATAGTATCGTGTGAAGGGGGAACGGTGAGACCCTTATCCCCCAGGATGCTGTTGGCAAAAACACTTTAAACCCAACCTAAACCCTAACCTAACCTAAACCGCCCAAACCCAACCTAACCAATAAACCAACCTTAAACCCAACCCCTAACCTAAACCCAAACCCCTTTCTAGCCCAACCTAAACCCAACCCAACCTAAACCTAGCCTAACCTTACCCAGCCTAAACTAACCCTTACCTAGCTAACCTAACCTAACCTAACCTAGCCTAACCTAACCTTACCTACCTTACCTAGCCTAACCAACAAACCCCAAACCCAACCTAGCCCAACCCAAAAAACCTAGCAACCTAACCCTTTCCCCCTAACCCGCCTAACCTAACTAACCTAACCTAACTTAACCTAACCTAACCTAACGGAGGAGGCCACAAGAATGTAGCAGAGTTTTTTTCACGTAATGCCACCGTTTAGGAGCCATCATATAAATAGTTATCAATGTGTACAAGTCATCATGTAGTCTCAGTTAGTAACCGATTTAAAATATTTTTTTTTATTACGTTAATTGTTTATGGTATTTAAATAAAATGAAACTTTTTTCAAGTGACTTTTTTTTTCCTACCCAAAAATTGTGACTTTTTTTCCCTGTGACTTTTTCCTGTGACACCTGAAGTTTTAACGCAGTTCGCTGCGATACAAGAAAAAAAAACAAGAAAGCGCCTGATTGTTGCGAAATGTTATAATTGTGGTCGGAAAGTGGTTTTTGCAGTTCGTTGTTGACAAGTGTAAGTTTCCCTAACCCTCGGGAAACAAAATAACATCGACACCTTTACACTAGATCGTGTAGAACTTGGTCGTACATAAATGGTATACAGTACCGACAAGCTGAAGATTTAGACACGTGCAACATCTGGGTATCTTTATTTGTGACGTTTCGCCAACCAGTGGTTTTATCAATAAAATACAAGGACATAATCTGAAGAGTGCAGAATTATATACAGAAGATGAGGGAATCAGTCCCTCAGCCTGGAGCTGGTGAAAAGTAAACCCCAGTCTTGAAGAAAACTGAAGCACAGTCATGGAGCTTGGCGCTTATATACTGGCGACAGGGTAGGAGTATACACCTGCCAGTACATAAGCAACGAGTGAACCGGGAGAAGAATCATACAAAACAGAGCAAGAGGACTCGCTGAGCTTCCCCAGCGCTCTGGCTGCGGCCCAAAGCTGGGGTGTGGCTCCAAAAGTGTCCTGTAGTACTTGCTGCCTTTGCACCTCGGGACATATCTAGTGCTCCAGCGAAGCTGCCACGCCCTTCGAGCCTCGTGGGGGGGGGGGTAAAGTGGCAGCACAGCTGTGATTTTGGGGAATACTCACACCAGCGTACACCACTGGACTTAGACCCCAAACGGCAAATAATGTGGGAATCGTCAAGGCGATTGCGTGACCCACTTCTGGGCACGAGCTCCAGAGTCCAGAAAGTTACACTCTAGAGCGACGGGAAGCTGAGATGAAGTGAACATTTAGTGCACTGCAACCACGGACCCTTGTTATAAACCCTGCCCAGCTTACATGCTGCACCACTGGACGGATCACCTTATGATAAAGACCACTGGCAGGCCGGTACTGGCGAACAATGAATAGATTGTGCTTCGTTCCTCAAGATTACGGTACTCTTCACAAACTCCAAAGCTAGGGACTGATTATCTCATCTTCTGGTTGGCGAAATATCTACAAATAAAGATACCCAAATGTTGCACATGTGTCTAATTGTTCAGCTTGATCGTACCTGTCGCAAAAAAGAACTTTGCAATCCTGGTTAATTGGAATCTGAAGCCAAGGCAGCAGTTCCCAACTGTTAGCAAAAAGGGCCCAAATAAAGACTGTCTGGCTTTATATCCACCAAGAATAAGTAATAAAAGCCCCAACTCTGCGCATCGTTGATAAGACCTCGTTAAGATCATACACTACAGGTCTGGTCTCCGCATTACAAAATGAACATATGCAAATGAACTGGCATGTACACAAAAGTGTACTGACGTATTTCTACTCATTTGTGGCTGCAGGGGTCGAATCGCAGCTCCAGGCTTCGTCCTCTTCGCTGGTCACTTCTAGGTTCACTCTCTCCGTGCCCTAAGAGCTTTGTCGTACCTGTTCTTAGACTTATGTATGGACCCTTTACCTTCACTACATCACTCTCCTGACAACTCAAATTGCTGAAGAAATACTTCCCTGACATCCCTGTGATTCATCTGAGTTTTCAGCTTCCAGTTGTGACCCCTTGTTGCCGTGTCCCATCTCTTAAACATTCTGTTCCTATCCATCATGTCAATTCCTCTCAGAAATTTTATACGTGGTTTTGTGTGTGTGTGTTATATCTTCAGCGTACACCTCATACCGCCGTACAGGTAGTAGTCACCCTTTATGCCTAGCCATGCTAAGCGTTTCTAGTGGTACACTCTGTAATCACAATTTTACTACATGTAAACACACAATAACCAAATTTCTGTAAACTCAGCATTGTAATCCTTATAGAGAATAAACTTTGAATTTGAATTTACCACTCACTACACAGACATTATAGGTCGAGGGACTGAATCATTAGCTTCTCTTAGCTAAACAACTGTCAGTAGTACAGTTAGTTCTCTTATAAATATATATATGTACTTTGATTTTTTGTAACTGTGTTACAAAACTTCAGTCAATTTCAGATGCACTTTTTCTTTTATAAAATATCGCGCTATGACGACGTTTTTGATCCAAACTGGACCATTTACAGGTCACACTAACAAAACCCCAAAAAAGGGTGAGGGAGCGTTATAAGAAAGTGACTGTTTAAAGAAAAATAATGGATTTTAGTTTCCTAAACAATAAATGAATTTAGACAACGAATATTCACACAATAAAGCCTTATCAATTATACATATACGCTGGTCCAAGAGGTAAGCAAAGGTACTTTGCTGGTTCAGCAAGATAAAGGTAGTTATGAGTTATTTATTATAGGTAAAGAAAAGGGTGTTTAGTCAATTTTTTTTTTTTAAGTATGTCGATATGAATGGTGAGTCCTAGCTCAGTGGTACAAACTTTCAGCTCACAACTAAAAGTACCCGGGTTCAATCATCAGGTAAGGCGAGATGTACAACACTGGACGAAAGTCTTCTTTTTAATTGCTAACTTTTTTTTACCTGTGAATAAATACATATCCAGACATTAGTTTAGCTGTTGCGAGTCGCATCCCAGGGGGCACAACATAAAGGATCTTAGTGAAATAAGTCACACTTATTTTGTTAAGATCCTTTATGCTGTGATTTCTGTGTTCCTTCGTTAAGTCACAGAAATCACTAGCACTGTTTGACTTTATTTTTATTATCTTTTGGCTAAACTAAGAAATTTTCCTTTTTATGTGTCCATAACATCTATGTCTTAAAGACCCGTGTAAAAAACTTTTTTGTATATTATGTACTCAAGCCTAAATAACTTCTCTCTCTCTCGAATCTTATTAGCCTCACCTACGACGAACCTCCGTTTTCTCTTAAACATCCCAAAGTCAACACCAGAGTTGGATAACATGTGCTACACATATTCCTGGCCCCCAAAGGTTTTATTGCATTTTTGCCATCAGAAGTTTAACAAATGTGAACCAAAATGAGATTTTTGTCCAGCTTATAGAGGCAAATAATAAATTAAAGTCAATTGATATCTTATCTTATCTTAAGAGGACTTTAATCACTAAAATATATATTCTAGTAAGCTATCAGTTTATATATAAAGAGGCATATACTACTAGAAATAGTACTTAATCATCTCAGTGAACCTTATCAAAAGAGCTAAATAAGAGATGAATTTAGGTATCCCCCCATACCTGTACCTCAGTCTTGCCAGCT